>CABFWB010002765.1:7441-52160 GCA_902151455.1 Timema bartmani | reverse complement strand
CAAAATAAATCAAATATTTCTTCTATAGAAACATATAGTTTAGTTTTCTGCACATGCTAATCTCAACAGTCCTTGAATATCTGTCAAGGGGGTCCTAGAATTTAATGACAACTTTTTCTCTTAATTTAAAAAGTTTGTCACCAAATGCCACCATGCTCATGCCAGATATTCAAAAACTGTTGAGATTAGCACGTGCAGAAAACTAAACTATATGTTTCTATAGAAGAAAAATTTTATTTATTTTGTTCAACAAATGTTTATGCTATAAAAACTGAAAAATTAGCGCACTAAATTCGCGCTCACTAGCACCCAACCTTAATGTTGGACATTTTTAATTCGGTAACATGCGGTCATACTTCTTTCATAAAGTGCTTCACACGGTATGAAGGGACGTGGATTCGAGATATGTTAGCACGGTTGTTTACTCGCATGGTTTTAGTAGAAATAAGAATGGCGGAAAGTGTTTACATTAGGTACTTCATATATTTTTTGCAAAAGAAGTGACATACAAAAACCATAACTAATGACTGTACTCTTTTAAGAATTAATAACTAAAATACAACCCCACATAACTAAAAAAATATATATATTTATTTTTATCTCCGCATCTTTGACCCCTTTGGAGCTTACGCATGTAGAGATTAAAAAAATCCGGGAAAATTTTCTGCAGTGGTGGTTTGTGGAGGAGGGGTTAAATTGTAGAGGTGGCACCTAGATCCTATTATACTTCAAAATATAGTGTTCTAAGATACGAGTGGATTATAAGAAGGGGGCACATGGGCGGATGAGGGGGTGGAGTAGTTAGGAAGCACAGAGGATAAGGGAGGGGGGGAGACAAATTTCGGGCCAACCTTAAAATTATTTTAATTGACTTATTGATGATAAAAAAAACTAATTATGATTTATGAACATAGTGGGTCTACAAAGGCTCGTATTCATTTGTTTATTTACTATTTTTTTTAGCACCGCGTTTTAATACCCGTTTGGGTTATACGTCTATGTACTACTAATTATACTAAGGTGTTAGGGATGAGGAAGGTTGAATTTAGAGGAAAACCACCCTCAGTGCGCCTGACCGGGATCGAACACCGATCTCCCAGTCATCGGCAGTGTAGTCTATTGCGAGAGTAGTGCGTTAGACCGTGCGGTCACTGAAGCTTGTTTGCTGATGTTTCTGGTGTTAACTAACACTCTTGGGAGAAATTAATCTTATGTATAAACGTTGACATTTGGGCTATCTATATCTCGATTACCTTAGTTCCATTTAATTAGTTGAAATTACTTTACAGAAATAATAATTGAAAATTTTCAGCTTTGGAAAATTTTCCGGAAAAAATATAAGGAAAATTTTCCTTCTCACTTCTCTACGCATATGTAATAATTACATTAATGTGCTAGGAATGAGGAAGGTTGTACTTAAAGGATGTATACCCGCATTAGCATGAGGGAGAGGGGAAAACATATAGGAAAACCACCCTCTCAGTACACCCAACTGAGATTCAAACCCTGATACCCCCCCTCCCCATCATCAACAGACTAATCTATTGTGAGAGTGACGCCTTAATCATGCGGCCACCAAAGGGAGTTACAATTATTATTATTATATTGATTACTATCAATAATTAGTCACAACTACGACAGTCTGATTCTTTCGGTAGTTCAGTTTGGTGTATATCTTGTGTAGCTGTCTTCATTGAGTCATTCAGTCAATATGCTCCTCCAGTCTGTTCAGGTAATATTTTTAAACAATGGCGTAACCGAGGGGGGTATGGGTTCTACCCCCTACCCCTCCCCACCATTCATCTAGCCGAAATATAAAAATAATGAGCTTTTTGTCATACTTGAGTTTGTTAAGGAAATGTGTCGAAGCGGAAGGAAAATACACAAAACTAAAACAACACAATACATTAATATTTTATTACAAATTACGGTCTAAAATATTAACATGTAATACCTAGATAAAGAAATGTACTATCTAACAAATTCAAAGTAGCTTTATTAAATTAGTTAATAGCAGAACTCTTGCATGGAAGAACAAAAAATAACCACTCAGTCCATTGATAGGCCTAAGGCTACCAACGCTCCTTTTGCCAAGAGCAAAAAAGCACCAGTTCTCTTTTTATTTTTTTCATTTGGATTTTTAACGTACACTTTCTGAGCATACTAATTTAATTAGCACACAGGGACAGAGGCCCTCCTACTATTTCAGAGGAGGAGCCACTTCAAAACGATGGAAACTTTCGTGCTCTTCTCCGTTTCCAAACTCGAGCTGGAGGTATAACATTGCAAAACCATTTAGAGAAAGGGTCGAGAAATGTACAGTACTTGTCACCAAAAACTAAGAATGAAGTATCGGTGCTTGTAATCAAGTGTTGCTTAAGAAGATTTTTTCAATGCTGAATTCCACCAAGTGCTTTAGAGTACTTGTTGATGAAACCATTTACATTTCAACCATTGAGTAGTTTAGTATTGGTGTTCATTACCTTAATGCTGATAAAATTAAAGAAGATTTTCTCCCATTTGAGCCACTTACTGATGTCACAGGGAAGAACTTAGCCAGTGTCCTTCTAAGTTATCTCCAAAAATTTGGTATAAAGACTGATTATCCGAGAGGGCAAGGCTACGATGGAGCCTCATCAATGAATGGAAAATTCAATGGTGTGAAAGCGCTTGTACGCGAAAAACACCGATTGGCCCTATTTGTGAATTATGGAGCACATAGTTTGAATTTGGCAGGTAGTGAAGCGCGTAACATTTCTCCTATAAGAAATTTCCGTGGAACGGCTAGTAGACTTTGAACATTTTTCAACACTCCTAAGTGCTCTAATGTTTTAAAGAATACCCTTCAGAAAAACTTTCCAGGGTCTAAGGCTTTAAGATTGAAACAGATGTGTGTCACGCGCTGGAAAGAGAGGCATGATGCCGTAATTTTGCTAATGGAGATGCTGGTTGCTGTGCATGAAGCTTTGCAGGAAATCACAAACTGGTCTGATGCAGACTCATCATCAACATCACTACAACCTAGTTGTGCCACTGAACAGTCTACGTTTCTGCTCTGCCTTCACGTGTTGTCCAAAGTGTTTTATATCATTCTGCCTCTCTGTCACTTCCTTCAATAGGAGAACACGGGCCTGGCGGCAGCAATGAATATGGTATCTTACGTTCACCAGGAAATACAGAGAGCAAGAGTAGATAGTGGATTTAGTAAGATATTCAAATCTTCATCTGAGTTGGTTGAAGGATTGGGAATGTTGATGACATTGCTATGCATAGCTAGCCATCAGACACAAAGGTGTAACGTTGAGGTTGAGACAAAGACTCCTGAAGAGTACTTCAGAATTTAAATTTTTATGTCTCTTTTAGATTATTTCAGTATTGAGCGCTTCCTGAAACACAAAGATAAATTACATAGTTTTATGTGTACTTTGCCTAGTGAGTGAATTATTTATCCAGCTCCAGAGCAAAAGGACAGCACGAAAAAGCTAGCTAAATTTATGAAGATGATCTAGATTGCAATTTGACTATGACAATCGGAGAACTACGGCTTTGGTATCGCCACATAGGACAGCTTTCAAAGAAGCCTAAAAAAATGCTATCAGATTGGAGTGCAACCGAAATGTTTTTCCAGCCATAAACAGATTGCTAAAGATTCTCGTTACGCTTACAGTACAAGTACAAATGAGCTGTGTTTCTCGACTCGACACTGTGTCGGCTAAAAACTTATGTAAGAAACACTTCAGGGGAGCAAAGACCAAACGGTTTGGCCATGTTAAACATTCACCGAGAAATCAGTGCTACTTGGGAAGAAGTCATGGATATTTTAGCTGCATCTCCACAGCGATCGGGTTTTCGACCAACGTTATTAAGTAACTAAACTTTTCAACTACTATTATTGTGTATTCGTATTTGATTATAATTCCTGCATTGTGCATTTAATAGTTAATTTTACTGTATTGTTTTAAAGTCAAATTGGGTTAATTATGCTTGTATTGTTCTTTCATTTATATGTTTTAAATAATAAAATTTTTATTTTACTAGTTTAAATGAATCTTTGTTGAAAAATAAGAGGAACTAACATTAAGCTATTGGCTGTTAAATTCCACCATGGATTTTTATAATGTACATTAAATTTAGAGTAGGGTTAAAATATAAAGACCAAGGTTTCTAGTTACGCTACTGGTTCTAAATATGTTGTTTTTAGTTAACTCATTTAGGGTTGGTTTGACAGCATACCTCCATCCGAAACAGTTGTATAATATTACGACCTGGATGACAACTCTGATCAAGATTATTTTTGTTATTATTAATGAACAGAGCCAGGATTTTGATGAACACGTTCAGGTTGTACGATTAAGTACTAATTACGTTGGTGGTTTTAGGGATTAGTAAGGTTATATTTAGAGGAAGTGTATCCGCATTTTCGTTGGAGGGGGAACACTTTCCTCAGTACACCCTACCGAGATTCTAACCTCGATCTCCCCGTCATCTGCAGTCTAGTCTACGCGAGAGTAGCGCCTCAAACCATACGGCCACTGAAGTGGGTGGAAGTAGAGTTTAACAAATATATAGGTATATATATTGTATTTTTGTTAGTCTATCCTCTGTGGCTTTCCCAAATTAGTCTCCTATCTAATGTAATGCCCAAATACGACATTAGATAGCGTGACTGCTGTTGGTGGTTGTTCACGTCTTGCTATAACTAGCGTTGCAGATTTGATAGGACTTATTGGTTCTCCGATTTGTTATATAAATCAGTCCAATTTTCATAGGATCTATCTGTATATCTGACAACTAGAAGAGTTTCTAGATCTACTTTAACGTATTCACACGTCAAGTCATGTGATCTGCAGTTGTTACCTTTGTTGGATGTTACCCCTATCTAATAGCAATACTAATAGGCCTATCGTAAAAAAAATGGACGCAGAAAAATTTGTTTGTATTTCCTAAAAGGTCCCACTTATGAAAATTAAACTGTAGTTAACCTTGAATGGCAAGACATGAATGGAATACATTTTTGTTTGTGGCATACAGCATGGTATCGTCTGCGAATGATCTGACTTTGAGTCTTGCGTTGGAAAGATAAATGGCATATATAAATGTGGGGTAAGAGTTCACCCCGGTGATTTGTTTACTTCCACAACAACATGGAAAGCGCTATGATTCAGGAAACTCGAGACTATGTGGAGAAACCACGAGTTGAAATTGAAATTTATGAGTTTAGGAATCGGTCAAACTTTGTCGAAGTCCTTTTCGACTGATAGGACTATTGCTATTATGTACTATTTTTCTGTGAAGGACTCGTTAAATTAACTCATGGGTGAGCGGTCGAATTTTCACTTCTAAATACAAATTTAATTTTAGTATGTTGATTCTCACACTTAGGAGCTTTCGAAACAAAACATCTTGTCCGCCTTTTAACACAATCAAAACATAATATCAGCTCGCAGACAGAAGACATTACACGTAGCTGCATTTAGCTCACAACCTATCTGGTTGAACTTCGACCGATTAAATAATGAACTAATTGCAAGATGAAATTCTTGATTGTTCATCCAAATACAACGTCGTGCCTTTTATATTTAGCAATAAAATAGAACACTACCAACAAAGAAATGCGTACAGCCTGAATAGGTAGTAAAACGCGGTACAAAAAACAACAGAAAATATCCAACTGCAGGGTGTTCTTTTAGATCCTAAGGGGTCTCGCCTCATAATATTTAACTACTCTCCTGGATCCTAAGATGTTTCCTCATATTTAGTTTACTCTTCTTGATCCAAATATGGTTTATCATATTTAATATACTCTTCTAGATCCGAATATTTTTTGTCATCTGTATATAATATAATATAATATAAAAATGAAGGCCCTAACGCACACATATTTAATTTTTTCTCATTCCGAAAAACTAGAAGGCTGAAATCGTTCATAGTTGTACATCAGAAGATAAAATACTTAGAAAAACTACTCAAATTTCAAAATGGGTATCTGGAAACTGTAAGGCGGGTATTGGGGGGTCTATACATAGAAAAACCCTATTAGGGAAGGTAAAAAATTGAAATTTGGCACGCAGGTGGAAGCACCACTCCAGATAATCAAACAAATAATAAATTATGAAATTTCAAGCTCAGAGTTGGTGGAATGGGGGGGAGAGAGAGCTCCAAAACGGATAGAAATAACTAATTACAAGGGTGGTATATATCTTGATATCGGCAGGAAGGTAAAGGGATCATCCCAAATTACCAAAGAAATCTGATAGTCTCGAAATTTTTAATAGGACTCTGGAAAATAATGAAAGGGCCCTTTGCTTAATTTTAAATTCTAAAAAAAAGTTCGAAGTTACTTATAATATTCCCTGTGTGAAGAACGGGCACACTAGTTAGTATTCAATATACTGTATAAAATAGATGTTTTCATTTAACAACACGCTCATTTAATATATTCTTATAGATTAAAATAGGTGTTCTCATTTAATATATTCTTCTGGATTAAAATAGGTTTTCTCATATTTAATATATTCTTCTAGATTCAAATAGGTGTTCTCATTTAATATATTCTTCTGGATTAAAATAGGTTTTCTCATATTTAATATATTCTTCTAGATTCAAATAGGTGTTCTCAAATTTAATATATTCTTCTGGATTCAAATAGGTATTTTCATTTTAATATATTCTTCTAGATTCAAATATGTGTTCTCATTTTTAATATATTCTTCTAGATTCGAATATGTTTTATTATATTTAATATACTTTTCTAGACTAAATCATTCAAATAGGTTTTTTCATAAATATATTTTATATATTCACCTCGATACAAATAGATTTGACCATTTATATGATATATTCCCCTAGGTTTAAAGAGATTTTATCTTAAAATATTGCTTGTTTAGTTTAATTATTTTTAAATGCTAAGCGCATATGGTCGAACCTATTCATAATCAATTGGTGTCTGTAACCCGGGTAGCGCTGCAACCAGGAATACTGCAGATCATGTGGGCAGGCGTGTATGTACATATGATAGACCTGTCGGCAATGGAGCAGCTCGTATGACACCGTTGATACAGGGTCGTATAGAATGAGTACCATGTCTTCAGGGGCAGATTTAAGAATAGGCCTAGTAGGCACGTGCCTATGGCGGCACAATCTTTAATGACGAAAAAAAAATACATACCTTTTTCTGCCAGTTAAAATAATTTAATGGCTTTATCGTGTGTGTGATTGTTGTGGTTTGCTGTATCTGTGTACCAACATGACATCGTTGACACTGACACTCGTCTTAATTGAAGGTCACTTATTGGATAAAATGGTTGTCTGGCATCATTGAGCAGTTAACTCAGCAGAAATCAAGGCGAAAGATATTATAGACTATTTTCATATTGTATACACGCTAATATTTTATCTGCAGTGACGTCATGTTATACAATCTACTAATGCAGACTTTATATTTTTAAATTATATAATGTTTGAATTTGTGTGTTGTGATGGTTTAAGAGTATTTATCTCAATTTTTTAAGACTTTACTTAGATCCTTACGTTTTCCACAACCTCACTATAGTAAATAATAAAATAATGTAAGCACTTTTTATCTGTCATTCCACAGTTAGCACTTGTGTATATGGTGTATATGTGTCGGTGTATGAGGGGTGGCAGGGGGGGGGAAATGGGGATTTAGAAGGTTAGAAATTAAGGTAGGAAAAGTGGGCGGCAAATTATCTAGTGCCTATGAGCGGCAGAGTCGTAAATCCACCCCTACATGTCTTACTACCCGTTCGGGCTATACGCCTATGGACTCATTATGATTATGGTTTTAGGGACTAGGAACGTTATATTTAGAGAAAGTGTACATTCATATGCGTGGAGGGAGAGTGAAAAATCATTTTTGAAAAACCACCCTCAGTACAGCCGACCAAGATTAGAACCTCGATCGCCCCGTCATCGGCAGTCTAGTCTACTGCAAGAGTAATGCCTTAGATCAGTGTAGTACACCTGGCGGCCCGCAGGCCAAATGTGGCCCTTACAATATCCTGGAGAAAAATTAATGGGAAACCCTAGTAAAAGGTGTAAAATAGCTAATGATTCAAATGAAAGTATTATTTTAAAAAGGTAATGATTGCATTTAATGATGCATTAATTTGATTAATTAAAAATATGTATAAATATATCATATTTATAATGCTAAGTTTTTTGTAAAAGTGTGTGTGCATGCATATTTCTTAATGCAGGATTGGAAAATTAATAATAAAAAAAATTTTTGCAGTAAAATTTGAAAAATTTTACTAACAAAAAAAGTATTGAAAATAATTGTTTATTGAGTGTTGTTTGTAGACCTATTTTAAGTTTTTGGGATTACTAAATATATCTTCGGCCTGCGGTGCAAACTGATAGTAAGATTTTGTCCTAGCGATGAAAAACTTTGGACTGCCTTAGACCATGCGGCCACCGAAGCCGGTGAGAGACTTTAGGATTAAAATCCTCCCCCCTCTACGCTGAAATGATAGATACTATAATTAGATGATATACAGAGTTAAATTAAATGAACGTCCATTCATTAGGAACAATGAGCATTGTGAGTGACATAAATCTGGCAACAATGAGGGTCTTCGATTTGAACTGTAAAAATAACTTATTTCAACTATAAGAGGCTACAAAGTTAAAATTTTATAATTATATTTTTGCTGCTATAGTTTCCAAGAAATACAATTAACTTATTTCAACTATAAGAGGCTACAAAGTTGAAATTTTATAATTATATTTTTGCTGCTATAGTTTCCAAGAAATACAATGACACTAATACTTTTTGTCGTTTGGTGGATGTGTTTTTATAAATTATAAAAATATGCACTTATAATTAGAAATAGTTTTACTTTCTTTTGCTTCAATCCCACTTACAGCTATTAAACTATTTATCTTACACTTCCTCCTCCGCCCCCCCAATCCCCTCAAGCCATTTCTGAAAAAAAAAATCCTGTATATGGCCATATAGGGCACATAATTAATATAAAAATAATTAATTTTAATGACAAGGATACAGCTCACTTAGATTTGTGTTCTTGTTTCTTAGCTGACAGTTTTTTCTTTCAAAACGCGGTTTCGGCTTTGATATTGCTAATTTTAGGTAATTCTCAACTTAAGGGGTCCGCCTAAAGGGCGCTGAGACGTTCATCAATCCCGCATTATTCAATAAGTAGTTTGTAATTTTAGAATGTGGTTGTCGACCTCAGTGGTCTTGGGGTAAAGTGCTCGCCTCAGAAGCCTTGTTTGTGGGTTCAAACCCAACCGGGGTCGATGGACTTTTCTTCAGAGATTAAAGTCAGTAGCACAACTTCCTTCTGAGTGGAAGTAAAGCCGTCGGTACTATGTCGATTCTGGAATATAAAAGGTAAGGTGTGTGTAAATACCTTTCCCGGCCAAATTGGTAGTCCCTTTCGCTCTCGCTCATAGAAATTATCGTGTGCTGGTATAATTAGTTGGTTCATAAAGTGCACGTTAAATACCTCAAATAATTAAAATAAAATTGTTGTTTACTCCAAAATGGAAGTAAAAGGAATAGACATATTATCAGAGTTTTACAAACCTTACATTTAAAGTTTTATAATTTAAAATTTCTATGAAGAGGTAAAAAAAAACTAGCACGTTTTCAAGGACGTTTTACGTGAAATGTCGCAAGTATTAAATAAAATTAAATGACAAACAATATTGATAATCTAGTCTAACTCAAATAAATAAATAAACTTTTTAACTGGTTTAACAGAAGATATAACGAGAATTGAGGATTTAAAAAGAATAGTTTTGAAGCTTCGTACAGTGAATATAGCGGTGTGATGAGGGTGTTTCAAACAGTAGAATCATCTTGATTTATTTCTTGCTGAGCGATGGATATTACTGCCCCAAGGTCTGTCAGCGCTTTCAGCACTGGTTCCGACATCAGCTCGATTAGATGTTCTTCCTCGAAGAAACTAACGCATCTACACTTCTTCAGGCAAAAGTTGAACGGGTCTTTATTACATGACAAGGAGGTTGTGGTTCGAACCACGGGTGGGTGAACTGAGTTTTTTTTTTTACCTTAATGGTTTTTCACCTTCCATCCACGAAAATGCGGGTATATCTTCTCTGAATTCAGCTTCCTTATCCCTAACCCATTAGCGTAATTAGTACATACGTATAAGTTATAACCTGAATAGGCAGTAAGACGTAGTGGGCTAAACAAACAAAAACAAAAAACGACTCGTTCTGAAACATGGGAGGTGGGGGGCGAATTTTCATGTCACTCTATTCTTATAATCAGGGCCCAAATTTTAGTGACAGGTCATATTTTTTTGTTCATCCCATGCACTGCTCATAAGTACATAAACTCTGTCCGTCTGTTGATCCTCTGGTTGTAGAAATATGTATTGTATGTTTTATTTAGTCATGTGCATTAATTTCAGGTTTTTGTTCATATTTTTAAGTCATTTGTTGGAAATGTTGAGCTTTATTTTTTATTTTTGGGTCATTTTATAGGTAATAAAAATCCGGGCCCTGGATATAACAAGAGTGAGTGATGAAGGGCTAAATTATTTTTTACCCTAGATCTTTTTATTTTTCGTTTCAAATTTGTTTTTCTCCCTCGAGCCAAAATTTTGCTGAAGAGGGGTAAATTCTTCCCACCCCAAGATAGCTATTAAACAGTTCAAACCGTTTGACGTACGACCGCACTGAAGAGGTGCCAAATATTTATCCTACATTTTAAGACAAGGTTTATGAGTTGATATAAATTTACTATTGAAGGTCATATAAAGCATCAATGTTATTATTTTAATGCTATTTTCTCCCCTTGGGAATTTTAGGGTAACTTTTAATGTGTGTAACTGTAAATAATTTAAATATAATGTCGTGAAGAAGATCTTAAAATGTATCTTATGCATTCGGAACATTTTCATTTCTCTATATTAAAATACAATTTCATACATTTTCAAGGTTTTATTAAAATTATTTGTGGCTTTTTAGAAGGAAAATACCTCGCTTCCCTCTCTAAACCCTCCCCCTTTGGGTGTGTCATTGAAATAAAAATCAAATGGGATAAAACAAAAGTGCAAAAATATTATCTCTCATAAATTAGGTTGGTTTTCCCAGCCTCCTTCAATGCAAATGTGGGTAAATCCCCTCTTATTTCTACATTCCTCATACCTATCCTACTGGCGTAGCTAAACTGCGTACAGCCAAGACGGGTAATAAGACGGAAATGGGGGGGTAGTTTACCGCGACCCTTGTTTGAGAAACGCTATAATTACTATTTTTTATTATTAATATTATTATTATTACTATACATACCTAATCACGCCTTTCCCTTACGGGGTAGGCAAGAAACTATGCACATAGCTCAAAAAACAACTCCGTACTTAAAATTCCTCCTCACTAACTTTATCCACACTTTCTTGTCTTTGCATTCTCTCTTCGTTTCAACATTTTTTTTTACTATTACTATACAGGAAAAATAAATTGAATTTAGGGTTAGAGACGCGTAGGCACGAAAAGCGTTCATTAACATCATAAACCCAAATAAAAATTAGTTAAAATAAAATAAAAACTGCGGTCTTGGGGTTAAGTACTCGCCTCAGGACCCGATGTTTATGGGTTCAAACCTGGCCAAGGGCCAAGGATTTTTCTTGAGCGATAACAATCCGTAGCACAACTTCTTTCGGAGGGGAAGTAAGAGCCGTCGGTCCCATGTCGATTGTGGCATGTAAAAGAACCCTGGAAGGTATGTGAAAATACATTTCCTGGCAAAATTGGTTGATCCTTTCGCTCTTGCTCATAGAAACTCTCGTATAGTGAGTGGTATAATCAGTCGGTTCAGAAAGTGCACATTAAATACCTCAAATAAATAAATAAAAATTAAAATAAAAACGATAGGAAAGCTAAGATAAGGTCATACCTTTGTATGAATGAGAAATAAACTATGAATAATTGGAATAACAAATGGAATTGTTAATGATGGAAGCTAAAAACCCACTTGAGCTTACTAGACTTTTTTTTGTCGCGGCTCTACAAGGTGTCGCATACGAATTCCGCCCCATTAAGAGTGTTCGGCAAGGTAGGTTTTCGGAATTTGGCCTCGTGTTGGCTTATCAGGTCTCTTTCACTATAATTTATGCCTAACCTAAGCTAACCTAACCTAACAATGCTGACAGGCCTAAGTCTATGTAAAATGGAAAGTTTTGTTGGTTCACGGGGTTAAATTCACACGGTGTATAGGGACACATTATAACTATGTCTCCCATTTATACAAGGTATTTAGCGTGCACTTTCTGAATCAACTAATTATATCAGCACACGACCTATAGACTAAATTATATATAGAACAAACACAGCATCCAGCCCTCAACCATTAATTCAACAGTGTAAAAAGAAACTAATGTCATCAATGACAAATTTTTGGCCATGCCAGGAATATAAAAGGCATGCTACTGACTGAGCTAAGAGGTTAGTGTAAGGATAAACACACAAGGTAATGTAGTTCCTAGGGGTGTGAGGATAGACATACACAAGGTAATATAGTTCCTAGGGGTGTAAGGATAGACACACACAAGGTAATGTAGTTCCTAGGGGTGTAAGGATAGACACACACAAGGTAATGTAGTTCCTAGGGGTGTGAGGATAGACAAACACTAGGTAATGTAGTTCCTAGGGGCTGGGTTGAAAACTGCTAATGTAAGGTACCATCTAATGAATCAATGTGTATATGATTCAATTGAATTATAAGGGTAAGAGCTACCATTCTAGCTTGTAGGTCGTATTAAAAGTTTTTAAAAGTGAACTTTAAACATAACAATTAAAAAACCCTCCAAACCACTTAGGTGTCCGTGTGGTTTAACGCGCTACTCTCGTGTTAGACTAGACTGCCAAATACGGGGAGATCGGGGTTCGATCCCGGTCGGTTTCATTGAGGGTATTTCCTAAGTGGTTTTCCACTCTCCCTCCACACAACTGCGGGTGCACTTCCTCTCAACCAGACCTTCCTAATTCCTAAACCATTAGTGTAATTAATACATAAGCGTACAACCCGAACGGTTGTTAAGACGCGGTGCTAAAAAAAACCTCCACATACAAGGGAAGACAATTCTTCTATATTATGATTGAGAGCAGTCCAACTATCCAGCTATAGAAACTGGTTCGATGCCCGTTTGTAATGTAAATAATTTAGTGTTTGCACATAGGTTGACGTTCTTCCTAACACCTAAATAAATGAACTCGCTCCGAAAGGGGTGAATATCTAATTTCCGGTTATGTTGTCCGGTTAGGTTGAATCAGTTTGTAAGTCATTTGCTGACATAATCTGTGTGTTTAGAAAATGTACGTTAAATAACCCAATAACAAAATAATATATCTGCTCAATCTCAATTAAATTAATTTCCGACACATGCTGGATGATTAATTTCCGGTGTTGCTGTCCTAAGTTAAGTTAGTTTGCATGTCACGTGCTGGCATAATTTGTGAGGATATAAAGTTTACGTTGAATATTTTAGTGATAATAAAAACATATAATCCGCACAAACTTAGTGACGTCCATTTCTCATGCTCTTGAAGACATGGTCATTGTCTGAACAGTTGAGTGACCTATATTAAAAAGTCACGAGGTCTAACTTCCACCTCGCAACTATACACCGGCTACTCATTCAGTTGACATGTGACGTTCGCGTTTGCAAGATCACTAGTTTCGTGTTGACCTCGCCTTTACCAAGACAAATTATTGTTCGGAGCTAAGGAATCACAGGAAAATAAAATAAAAAAAATTGTAAGTACATAACAAGTTGACATGTAGATTAGTACACTTTATATACAAACATGTTATAAACTCCTATCCGGGTTTGAGGTATAAACAAACTATCCCTTTCAGAGAGATTTGGTAAGTTCAAAGCTTCATTTGGCAATCGGTCTCTAGCCAGGATTTTCACTAAGCTTTCCTACTTTCTACCAGTTTTGAAATTCGCACCTTATGAATTATTTAAAGTATTTTATTTTTTATGGGAAACATATTATGGTTTATAAAGTTCGCATGGGTATTGAAATTTTAAGGCTTTTTTAAGTAAAACGTTAGTAAAAATATCTCAAGTTCTTTTACAACTATTAAAATATTGTGAGAGATCCCCAAAAATGTCAATTTTAAAGCTATAACTGTACTGGTATAATTTTAGAAAGTACAGTAGCTGTATAGCAAAAATATTAATAAAACTGTACATGAAATTTTGAAGACCTCTTTATAACATTCGGTGGCATGTTGACAGTTCATTTTATTCTTATTTAAATTTTAGCAGCAGCTAAAGCTTTGAAAACCTTTCAAAAATTCGAATAGTAAGGTAAGTCAATATGCGCCTGTCTAACGGCTTGAAAAAAAGATGAAAAATAAAAAGCGGGTAAACAGAATCTTTGCGGAGATTTTGAAATTCACAAGACCGTCACCAGAAAAATCGTATCTCAGATGGGAAAATATGAACTCGCGATTTCAATCCTCTGGGCCAGGTCAATTATGTATAACTGTGACAAAAATTGAAGAGTAAGATGTTTTCACTAGTAATGGAATGTTTCAAACAGATTAACTGATCGTGCGATACTTGATAGGCAGTTTCAACGCCAAATAGTCAAATTATGTGTGATCAGTTATCACGCACATAGTATTGCAAATAGCGCCGTCCAGGTCGAGCTTAAATCTCTGATAAAACTGATTTATCATCGATCTTTTCGATTTTAGGATATAATAACGTCTTCTTATACCCTTACATACTCTTAATTGATTTTGAAAAATGTGGAAAGAGGGTAAAATGGGAACCTCATAGAATTACGTGATTACTTTATAACAATAACATTTGTATCTTCGTCTTACTACACGTTCGGGCTATAGGCATACGTACTAATAATTACTTTGATACATTAGGAATAAAGAAGGTTTAATTTAAAGAAAGTGCACCCGCATTTGTGGAAATGAAGATTGGAAACCATTTAGGAAAAAAACCTCAGTGCACCTAACTGGAATCGAAACCCCGATCTCACCGTCTTAGTCTAACATGAGAGTAGCGTGTTAGACCATGCGGCCACCGATTCGGGTAACATTTTATTAAATTCAGTTAAGTGAAAAATGACAATTTGGACACGGGAATCGAAACCGGGAACCCGATAAACCAAAGATCTAGGGTTAAATTCCCATGTCCATATTGTAATTTTTCACTTGATTGAATTTTATTCCAGTATCAGGACCAATCCAGTGGACAACCATCAAAAATTAATATCAGTTTGTGATTTATCATGAACGTTACTATTAATTTATTTTCTAAGGAAAATTAAAGAAAGATAATGGGTAAAACTGAGAAGCTTATTTGATATAATCTTGAAAACAATAATATTTAGCTGAATTATTATAAAATAAGCTTTAGTTGGACATTGCCAAAGTTGCCTCAACTGACGCCAAAATAATGGCCCGCGTAGACTAAATACAGTATCGGCGGAGTATAGTGCAGCGATAGTTCTAAGAAGTACAAAAAAAAAAGCACCGATGGACGCGATGACTGAATGTAAGGTTCATATAGTCTGGTTTGCCCGTGATGGGAAAGTAGGTGCTCGAATCCCTGACGGGATTCTCTAAATGGCTTCCTATTATACCTCCACACAAATACGAGTACCTATATTTTATCTAAATTATACCTTACTCATTTATAGATTATTAACGTGGTGTATGATAACATTAACGTTGTGTGATAAAGAATGATTCTTTATTATATTTATTTATTCACTGAACATTATATTGAACATTTTCTGTCAGCGAATTACCGCCGTCAATACATCCGGGTGCTGCTAGTCAAAATTGATCCTTTTTTTTAGCACATGTTCTAGTTTTACGCCTATGTACTAATTACACTAATGTGTTAGAGATTAGGAAGGTTTAATTTAGAGGAAGTATACCCACATTTGCGTGGAGGGAGAATGGAAAAATAATTAGGAAAAAACCGTCAAAATACACGCGACCGGGATTCGAACCCCAATCTCCCTGTCTTTGGCAGTCTAGTATAATACGAGCGTTACGCCTTAGACCATGCGGCCACAGAATCAGGTGATCATTTATTAAATTATATTTTTATTACGGGTGTGGATTCCCCTCCCCGCGTGATTTCATCCCAAGTTTAAGATCCATCTTTTTATCATGCTAGAAATTTTTATTAATATTATATTTAATTAAAATTAATCTTTTCAATATATTACATAAAAAAACATATACTATTATTGCAACGTGAATTATCGGGATAGTATATATGCACATTTGTAATCTATGCTAAACCCCAATTTTCTAACGAATGGACATGTTACTAGATTAACTTTCACTTATTCATACGTCAGGTCATGTGATCTGCCGCTGTCACTTTAACACTAATAATATATAGTAACACTCTATAAACGTTGACCCACAAATATGTGTTTGTATTTTCTAAAAGCTGCTCAAAATATCCTTTCGTAAAAAAACCAAGTTATACATGCAGAGCGTACGGTCGTCTCAATAACACACAATTCTAAGGCCTGGTGTCCACGAGCGACGTGCGTCATCTTTACAGTCGCGTCATGTGACGCTGCGTCTCAGCATTACTTTGATTCGAATGGTGGAGTTCACACGAGACGCGAGGTTTGGCGTCAAAACTAGTGACGCGGTTTTCTGCAAAACGCGGCGGTGACGCTACCGCTCAGCATGTTATGTCAGTAGTCAGTACCTGTGAAAACATAGAGCAGTGCACACGAACTGCGCGCGTCAGTGTGACGGTAATCAGTGTACAGTCAGAATGGAGAAAGAAATAGACACATAGTCTAACTTCTTATCAATGAGGTGCGGGATAGACCTGTCATTTGGAAGTCGTCCCCTAGAAGAATAGCACGACAGAAATAAAAACAAGCAGCATGGATGGAGATATGCAAGAATCTATATCCAAATACTGATGCAATGGAAGCCATAATGCTAAAGCAACTTGGCGAGTTCTCTCACAATTTTTCCATCTTTTTATCATGCTAGAAATTTTTATTAATATTATATTTAATTAAAATTAATCTTTTCAATATATTACATAAAAAAACATATACTATTATTGCAACGTGAATTATCGGGATAGTATATATGCACATTTGTAATCTATGCTAAACCCCAATTTTCTAACGAATGGACATGTTACTAGATTAACTTTCACTTATTCATACGTCAGGTCATGTGATCTGCCGCTGTCACTTTAACACTAATAATATATAGTAACACTCTATAAACGTTGACCCACAAATATGTGTTTGTATTTTCTAAAAGCTGCTCAAAATATCCTTTCGTAAAAAAACCAAGTTATACATGCAGAGCGTACGGTCGTCTCAATAACACACAATTCTAAGGCCTGGTGTCCACGAGCGACGTGCGTCATCTTTACAGTCGCGTCATGTGACGCTGCGTCTCAGCATTACTTTGATTCGAATGGTGGAGTTCACACGAGACGCGAGGTTTGGCGTCAAAACTAGTGACGCGGTTTTCTGCAAAACGCGGCGGTGACGCTACCGCTCAGCATGTTATGTCAGTAGTCAGTACCTGTGAAAACATAGAGCAGTGCACACGAACTGCGCGCGTCAGTGTGACGGTAATCAGTGTACAGTCAGAATGGAGAAAGAAATAGACACATAGTCTAACTTCTTATCAATGAGGTGCGGGATAGACCTGTCATTTGGAAGTCGTCCCCTAGAAGAATAGCACGACAGAAATAAAAACAAGCAGCATGGATGGAGATATGCAAGAATCTATATCCAAATACTGATGCAATGGAAGCCATAATGCTAAAGCAACTTGGCGAGTTCTCTCACAATTTTTTTTTATAATAATTTATATGAATTGGGGAAAAAATATTATCTATATACAGTGGAACTTCGTTTATAAGGACTAACTGGGACTATGTGTCATCTGGATTACCCGTATTATCCAGATATTCCAGTAATAGTGCTTTAAAACTATGTACATTACTACCTAACATTTATTTTCACAATAACAATTTATAAAATACTTGAACATGTTACAACCACTGTTCACTTGTAAAATAATGAGTAGAGACCGGATGTTAGGCAAAATGTCTATACATTATTGCTACAAATATCATAAATATGACCTTTAAGTTAATGTCAGGGTATTAGAGTTGGTTACACTGTACAGCAAAGATAAGTTTGCTTATTTTTTCCACTCCCGAAGTGTGCTTATCACGGCCATGGCTTCAAACAGACTGAGGCCGAGAGTTGCGTCCAAATAGACGCAAGTCGCTAGTGTGCACTGCTCCGGGTGCTGTGACGTCACTAGACGCAGGTTGCTTGTGTGAACTGCTTTTAGCGGTGACGCAGCGTCACATGACGCGACTGCAAAGATTACGCACGTCGCTCGTGGGCACCGGGCCTAAGGCATTGTGTGCCGGCTGACGTCAGCTAGTACTTTGTTCTATGCCAGTGGTTCTCAAGTACTTCTCACCAAGGACCACGATTATTTTATTTTTCATGAACCGTCCAGAGGGTTTGAAAACCTAATTTGGGAAAGTTACATATACTCAAAATGAAAACAAAGTAACTCATAATATTATAAACAATATTTTTATTTTAAGATTTAGAAAGGTTAATATATAAATTAATTAATTCCGTCATGCTTAGCACAGTGTTGTTAGTTGTCAGTTTAATTATTTACCTCGGGCCAGACTGACATCCTACGCGGTCCACCTATTGAAAACTACTGGCCTATGCCGTCATGAATCATATTATATGGACTGGTTATTTTATAAATCGCAATACAACGCTTTAACATCCCATTATTTAAAAGAAGACAAATGTCCACCCAAATTATATTTTCGATATGGCCTGACGTCAGCTGTAGCGGGTTGTGGTGCAATTTCCGGCACAAACCTTTGGTCGGATTTCCATTGGAAGAACCTGATCTTAAAGTTCAAAACGTTGATAAATCTACTTTTGTGTATTCATACACACATTTGGTGGTGGATTTGTCGTCCGAAGGGCCAGACACGTAGCCCCCTTCTGGAGCCCTATATATATGTAAGCAGCGGGGGTGGAACCGGTTCTTTGTCCAGGGGAAGGGGCGGGAATTCGCGAGTGAATTCAGCAAGGGGGAGGGGTTGGAGGCGTATCTCCCCAATATAGAGAGGAGTGGTGAGGCAGCGGTTATTTTCCAGGATTATTTGATTGGATGCCTCTAAAACAGGGTCAGCAACCTTTTTGAGTGAATAGCTATTTATGATCTATTTTAAAACAAAATTAAATTTAAAATTTTAATCAATTCGATAGTGGAAATGTTTTTTACTAATTTTTTTTTATATAAATGCTGAAAAAACATAACATACCTAATTTGGTACGAATTAATGTGACTCTTGCTGCTGAACTTCTTGAGCAGATCTCCCAACATCAGGAGAGTAGGCCGTAATTTTCATCTCTAAACATACTGAGAGACTCGCATTGTTTTAATGTAGTTCATGTTCGAAAACATTCGCTCGTAGAAATAAGTCGAACCAAAAATTGAGAGAAGCCTAAACGCAAATATTTTCAAATTTATATGCGTATTCGTTTGTACATGTGAGCTAAAAGCTACAGAGCCACAGTTACAATGCTAAAAGAGCCGCAGTAACATGTTCAAAAAGCTACATGCTAAACTAGCCGGAGTTACATCTTCATAGAGCAATAGTTACATGTTCAAAGAGCCGCAGTAGCATGTTAAAAAAAAAGCCCCAGTTACATGTTCAAAGAGCCATAATTACATGTTAAAAAAGTTGCAGTTAGATTTTAAAGGGCCACGGTTACATGTTCAAAGACACGTAGCTGCATGTTAAAAGATCCACATCTAAATGTTAAAAGAGCCGCAATTACATGTTAAAATAGCAGCAGTTATATGTTTAATGACCCACAATTACATGATCAAAGAGCAGCAGCTATATGTTTAAAAAGTCATAGTTAGATATTTAAAGGACCGCAGTTAATAGCTGTAATTACCCGCCTCGGTGGCGTAGTTGGCTAACGCGCTAGTCGTGTTGAGCCCGACTGCCAAGGACGGGGAGATCGAGGTTCGAATCTCGGTCGGGTGAACTGGGGGTGGTTTTTCCTAAATGGTTTTCCACTCTCCCTCCACGCAAATGCGGGTTCACTTCCTCTAAATTCAACCTTCCCAATTCCTAATCCATTAGCGTAATTAGTACTTGGGGAAGCGTATAACCCGAACGGGTAGTAAGACGCGGTGCTATATAAAAAAAAAAGCTGTAATTACATATTCAAAGAGCCGCAGATTGCCAACCCTGGCTCTAGAAGTTGTATGGAAGTGTCTTTTTTACAGTAACTGGGGTTTGATCTGACCTACCACACATAACCAAATTTTTGTATGTCTCAAGAAGTTATTTGTAGTGGGTTTCGAAAATAAGTTCCACAACACATAACCATTAAAAAGAAATCCCTTTAACCTATTCAAAAGCGTTTTATTTGTGACAATTGAAGTTCGATGGATTCTTCACTCACAAAATGAATGAATTTGGATCCCTCAGTCATACGTCTACGCATACTTTAAGATCCCCCTCTAATCTGATGTGTTTCGCAACCTTCACTTTGGACAGATTGTGTCAATATTTTACAGCTGCGAGATGAATCTAGTGATGTTTTGTCAAGGTTGGCTACTCTACATTCTAAAAGGTTCTTCTTTATGCCGATCCCACAACAAATCCTTATACGCAGGTCTTTCTCTCCGTTTAATTCATTCTAGGATCGTATACGACAAAATACAATCCTATTTCGACAGAAAGAAACCTATTTGACAGTTATTAAAGTTATCAGATCTATTTTCACGTTTTATTTTGTTAAGTAATCAGTGGCGTTGCACGAAATATATTTGGGGGCGGGAGTGAAAAAACTCAAATCTCTAGGCATTCTGAAACTTAAAAAAATTCCCAGATGATGACGTTGTGAACACCCTCTTCACTTAATAGAGGCCAGGGGGTTCTCCACCGGGAAAATAGTAAAATTTGAGGCGATAATTGGGCCTTAAATAGGGGTTTTAGGCAACTGTGTTTTTAAATTTTTTTGTTAATGATGGATTTTTCAAGCTACAAGTGTAATTTGTTTTGACATTCACCAACGTTTAGTGTAGTAAAACTAACAGGTTTAGGCTCGTAAAAACTCTAGGATTTATCAAGTGGCTTAACTTAAAATATTACCTAGCCTTCTTAAGGTTACCAATGTCTAGTACGGTAGCTGTAATAATGGTAGCCTTAAAACTAGTAGAAAGTGACAGCGGCGCTACTAGCCAACTTTATTAACTAAGCTTTCTATAAGTTTACAATCTACTACAGAAGGACCCACCTCGGTGGCGTGGTTAGCTAACATGCTAGTTTTCGTGTTTAGCTAGACTGCCGAAGACGGGGAGATCAAGGTTCAAATCTCGCTAGGGTGAACTGGGGGTGGTTTTCCCTAAACGGGTTTCCACTATAACTCCACGCAAATGCGGGTTCACTTCTTCTATATTCAACCTTACCAATTCCTAACTCATTAGTGTAATTAGTACTTAAGCGTATAACCTGAACGGGTGGTAAGACGCGATACTAAGTATACTACAGGAGGTATCTCCCAGAGCCGGATCCAGAGGGGTGCATAAGGGGCATGTGCCCCCCAATCAAGAAATTAAATTAAAAATTAATGTTATAGTCACTACTAACTATACTGTTACATAATATCTCACTATCCAGTTGCATCGTGCCTCAATCATGGTCAATAATTTACTAAAATTTTTAACACATTATTAACTAACAAAAAACATAAATAGATGATAGATTTGTATCGATTTATTTTAATTTCCGTAATTTCTAAATTGCTCTCAAATTATGAATGATTTTTCTGTGAGGATTTCTAAATTTCTTGAGAGGGTAACCTTGATCGGCCCAGTTCCATGAGAGCACACGTGCGTCCTCCTCCCACCCCCTCATGAAGTTTCTGGTCAGCCTCAAGAATATTCTGGTATCTCCTTTCAATGTTTGATGAGTTATGAAGTTGGGAATATATTGAAGAGTAGGGGTCGAAAGTTGGAAATTTAAAATTTGGCTGTACAAGGGTGGGCTAAAGAACATTCGTAATCAAAAGTGCTGTGGTACAGAGTAATTCTAAAATGTCCCAACTTAAGATCTCGACTGTCCACAAAATTCCCAACTTTCAAGATTATTCCCCCTGGGGAGTGGTGGGGGGGATAATTGACCCCCCCTTCCCCCCAGCGCGATTCCTCAGCAAGTAATGTAATATGCAGGCTGCATCTGTACCTTGTAACACAGCGTCCCTGCAAGTAATGTAATATGCAGGCTACAGCCGTACCTTGTAACACAGCGTCCCTGCAAGTAATGTAATATGCAGGCTACAGCCGTACCTTGTAACACGTGTCCCTGCAAGTAATGTAATCTGCAGGCTGCAGCTGTACCTTGCGACACAGTGTCCCTGCAAGTAATGTAATATGCAGGCTGCAGCTGTACCTTGTGACACAGCGTCCCTGCAAGTAATGTAATATGCAGGCTACAGCCGTACCTTGTAACACAGTGTCCCTGCAAGTAATGTAATCTGCAGGCTGCAGCTGTACCTGATGACACAGTGTCCCTGCAAGTAATGTAATCTGCAGGCTGCAGCTGTACCTTGCAACACAGTGTCCCTGCAAGTAATGTAATATGCAGGCTGCAGCTGTACCTTGTGACACAGCGTCCCTGCAAGTAATGTAATATGCAGGCTGCAGCTGTACCTTGTGACACAGTGTCCCTGCAAGTAATGTAATCTGCAGGCTGCAGCTGTACCTTGTGTTGTATAATAATAATACTTGATGGGGTGTGGCTGGCAGGTAGACTTAAGACTTAAAAGAGGTCAAACTTTGACCACCAACTGGGTGCATTAAGATGAGTTATTTCCTTACAATTCCCTTTACCATCCTTTTCTACATGTGAATAATGTACCATCTCTAATTCTTTTATTATATTTTTTTCCCCCACGCATTACTTCTCGCTCGGGCTATACAGAATTACATGAATGGAGTAAAAATGTGGTTTGTCGGTGACGGGTAGGTCGAGGATTGAGACCCAGCCAGATGTGCTAAGGGTGGTTTTTTCACATTGTCCTCACTAAGGGTGTTTTTCCTTCTTCTGATCCAGATTCCTTTAAAATATGTGTCTTATATAATTGTATTGAAACAAACTAGTATAGACCTATAACAAAGATCATGTTTGTATTATTATTGAACTATAGGATAAGTCTATTACAAATATATAATATCTGTATTCTTATTAATTTATAGCATAGACCGATACGTCCATTTTATTAATAATTCTATATTCATTCACATCATAATGGATGAAAATAAAGTAAATTTGTTTTAGCAAATACTATTTCTTCACTTGAAATTAAAAGAAAATTAAAGTGAACTTAACCATCTATACAAAATTGTGATTTTTGAACCTGCTTTTAACTTAACACTTGTCAACTAAAAACTTTAAATCACAACGCCAATTTGGATCTTCAAGTAAATCACATTCCACAGGCAAAACCCTTTTCAACTCTAAGAATGAAAGTACCTGATTTTTTAGTTTCAAGAAACATTAAAGCACTTCTCTAGAAAGCTATTTAAAAGAGTTCTCAAGTAGAAATTCATCACACATATTTATTTTCTCTTATAAAAGTTGCTTAAACTCTCCGACTGAGTGTCCATGATCAAATTATTTTGACACAATACAAAAAATGTATTACAAATATTACAAATATGTAGAAAATGTATGTTCATAGTAAAAAAAAGCCTTTTTGTGAATGATAAGATTGGTATTAACCCTTTTGCACTCAACACATTTTCACTTGTCTTTATCAAAAAAAAACTCGGGCTAATTTTCACACATTTATATCTAAACATTTTAAATTTTCCCATTGAAAAATTTTTCAATGTATGCAAATGGAAAAAAATCACACGTATACAATAAACATTGAAGATTTTGAAAAAAAAGAATTCATAAATCATTTGACTTCAGATATTTCGAAAAAAAATTATTGAAATCTGAAAACTTCAATAGAAATTTATTATTCAAAGTTAAAAAAAAGCTATTTTTTTTTCACGTCTTCCTTCTTCATCAGTCATCCTGAAAGAAAGAGCAGTTATTTCTACCAAATTTGATATAAGTTTGGTGTTTATAGGTTTGTCTGATTCTAAACTATAGGACTTATAGTAAAATCATGTATACGGGACAGTACTTACAATTTTGAAGTCAGCGTCTGTGTTTGGAAAAACACTTTCCATGAAGTCGTAAGATCTGGGTTAGGCCCTACTGTCATCACTGTGGTATCAGAATCACTTTCAGGCACAAAGTCACTTTCACTGTCAATAGTGTCTAAATAAGCTAATATATCTGATTCATTTAGCTTAGAACTTGGACCAGCCATTGCCGAGATAAAAATCAAATCAAATTATTGTCCTAACATTTAGGCCTAGATAACTTCCAGTAAAAATAACTACGAAGAGGATAAGCACAAAATAGTAAATAAACTTTAGAATGAAAATAAAATAGCAACTGCAAAACACATAATACACATTAAATAAAGATAAACACAGTAGCCAGAAAGGTAATCGTGCCATGATGTTAACATGTGAGACTAACAAACTTCATTTGTTAAAAGAAACTATTTTTATAAACATTACAGTGCTTTATGTTGAAGAAAATACTAACTAGATCTTCAGATTTATGATACACTCCTTGTGGTGACATCTAGAAATAATATATATAACTAAAAGACTAGATTTGACTGGCGCCGATGGATTGGCTGTGTGAGTGTTTTAGCCACTACTTGGCGTGCCAATTGGCACCATCAGTAAATATACTTTCAAGTTTACTCCCATCTACATAATATTTTTCTATACAGTTCACTACCTTAAAAATATCCCTTCCAATTGTTGTGGTCAATAATTAACTCCTAAAAAACTCCTCTTAGGCCCGCAGGCCATGGGTTGGCTACACCTGATCTATAACATAGGTTTACTTCAAAGTTTATATTTTTATTGATTTATTTTTAGATGATGTGTGTGCTTAATATAGACAGCTGAACTGTCGAGACATAGCTGTAAATTATGTTTAATTTGTGCTGCACTCATACCACAATATGGTGGGCATACTTGGGCAATTTGATGATGAAGCAGCTTGTGTTCGCGGTTTAATAACTCTCAAATAAAATAACAATAAATTAGTCTTTCTTTTTTATACATCACTTCGAATATACTTTTAATTTTGTAAAATGTCCAATATTTTCTGTGCAGCATTTTGTTTGGAGAGCTTCTTATTTGTACCAAAACCAAATTCAGTCCTACCCAAGACGGTACAAGATGTTTGTTTTATAAAAGAGCCCTCTTTATCAACAAACGTATATTTGTAATCTGGTGGTAACCAACTTCGTACCTTACACAGGTCGTCCAGAATAATAATTGGGTTGGAACTTGTAGCAATCTTACTTTCAGGAGCAGTATCTAAGTTTTCCATCAGTTTTAAAATAAGCTTCATGTTTCTTTTCTCTTTATTTTTTGATTTTTTGTTCTTCCTTGAGATTGATTTTTTGGTCTTGTTCATGTTTGAATGGAAATTAATTTTCTCTGAAATGACTGATTCATGTTTCTCTAAAATGCGAACTCCATGTGAAATTTGTTGAGTTCCTGTGATACCATGTGATATATGTTGGATGTATTCGATCAATCTGAAACATTAAAAGATAATTTAAAACTATATAAAATATGTGCAAAAAAAGTTCAAAGCGATTATTATAATGGCAAAGCATTTATACCACTCCCCCACATTACATTCCAAATAAACTTGAAAGGTTATTCACAGAGCTTATGGTGTAAAACACTCCCAAAGTCTATAGCTGGTAAAAACGCTTCCCTGCAAGTTATTAATTTTTTTTTCAAAGTGAGTATGTGGGTGTATTACCCTCAAATAAACCTCACATGATACTTTGTGACACTATATGATATCAACATTTATCAGAGCACATTCTTGGTTAATTTTTTCTCAACGGCATCTTACTTCCCAACATGCCTAGCAACATACGTTAGAGCTGAACTAACTGAGTACAGATTAAAAGGTATAATTTAGAATAAATGTACACAAATTCGCAAGGAGAGATAGTGGGCATTTAGAAAAACACCCTAAGTACACTTTGTCGGTATTCGAATCCTGACCTTCCAGTCAGTGGGGAAACAAACTAGATGAACATGACAGCTAGTCTGAGTAGCCACAGAGTTGAGTTTGGTTGAAATCAATAGTCCTACCAGTTTGGTTGGGGTATTTATTTTCAGAATAGCTATAAAATTCCTAATATATCTTTAACAAAATAAGCAATAAATCTAACCTGACATTAAAGAAAAGTTCAAAACAAATATTATACATTAATAATGCAACCTGTATGTTGAATGTATATGATCTTGGCCGCATAATGGGCAGGGATATGAATTTGGATATTTCAAACGGTAAAACAATAATATAAAACCAAAGGTCCAGAGTTCAAATCCCACTCTAGGTGTAATCTTGTAATGTTTATATGATATGTTCATTTGATAAATTCTAGTAATCAATAGATTTTTAAAACATGTTTAAAACTTTTATTAAACTGATTTTCTGTATTTTTAGTGTGTAGGGCCTATATTTCATGTTTACGGAATAATAAAAGATCCAGCCCCAGCTAAGAGTAATGTTCCATGCAAATGATGGTAAAATCTTTACTCTAGGTGGTCATGTAATATAAGGGTTTTGGCCCACAAAAGATTAGGTGGCAAGTGAGAGAGAGGTTGAAGTATGAATCTCGACTGGGTGCATTTGGGAGAGGCTATCCACTCCAATATCCTCATCATCCATATTGCTTGGATTAGTAATTAATACTATTGGTATGTACTGAAGGGGAAAACATTTAGGCCCATTGAATATCAGTACATAAAGTATATTTCCCATTAGAATTTAATTAAAATAATTTTGTTATTATTTACTAACACACATAGACTAATGTTTTTTTAACCTTTGTTTATTAAAGCAAGTTACCTGAAATTCATAACATTGCGATTTAAAGAGTATGTTTGCATTTATTAAAACCAATTTATTATTTATTGGGAAGTTTTAAAATTCAGCCGTTTGCAATGATATACCAATCACATGTAATCTGAATGAAATGGGTTCAGTGGAATAACTAATCTTTGGACTACAATTTTTCTAATGTCCTTTGTACTCATGACATTGGCCTTGAACTGTTCAAAGTTCGTTTAAACCTACATATTAACCATCAACACTTGATGTTATAAAATAAATTCTTAAACAAGCAACAAGTTTACATTTGATGAAAAGTATAAACTTGCTTGTTCATAATAGAATATTCAAATTTTAAGTCTGTGTTTGATTCTATAAAAAAAAGTTTTGAATATTTTACTACCCAGTGAGGAGTCATAATTATTAGGTTGCTATAATATTAATTTTTATTATCATTGCAGTAACAATATCTATTAATACTTCTATTGCTTTTATTACAACACTTGACTAAAAAGTTAAAAACATTTTCCCCTAAAAAATAAAATACATTATGACACTCGCTTCGGTGGCTGCATGGTCTAAGGTGTCACCCTAGCAATAGACTACACTGCCGATAATGGGGAGATTGGAGTTTGAACCCAGGCGAGTATATTGAGGCTGTGTTTTCCTAAATGGTTTCCCACTCTCTCTCCCCCCACAAATGCAGGCACATTTCCTCTAAATTCAACCTTCCTCATCCCTAATCCATTAGTGTAATTAGTACATAGGTGTATAACCTGAATGGGTGGTAAGACACGGTGCTAAATATATATATTTAATATTATGACTATCATAATTATTAAAAATATATATATATTTTGGTTCTATTTTATTTTTAAGTACTATTTTAATTCCTTGAATTAATAACGGATCAAAATCTTGAATTTTTATTTTGTAAATCTTTAATACTTTAAGTTTAAAGGTATTTAGTTTTTACGTAGGCCTATTTGTTTGATGTTCCAAGATTAAGCAAAAACCTACTAAACAAGTATGGCAATTTAAGGAAAAGGGCAATTTAAGAAGAAATACACCTGTGTTTTCTTGATAAAAGGGTGGAAAATTAATTGTGTGAATTAAAATTTATTTGAAAATAAGTTAACTTAAATTATAATTATGCCCCTACTAATCTAGTTCATCTTTCAAACATGTTCAGACTAAAATTAAATGGTGCAACACAATCACACACACTTTTTCACATACATTATAGTGTATAAAGCTTGGAATAAAATTTTCAAAAATTTAAATTCAGTAAACAACCCTTAAGCAAATTTTCTTCTGTAAAACAAATGCATCATCTTGTTAATACAAAAAACTCTCTTTGTTTATAAATTTTAAACAAAATTGTTCGAATATTTTAAGTAAATTTTAAATTTTCAAAAATCAGCTATTTGTAAAATACCCTCAAATTATTTTTAATTTGTGAGAAAAATATAGGCCTATTCATATTATCATTTAAAACATTTCAATCCATTTTGAACTAAATCTTAAAGATTATTTAGAAAAATTTCAAATTTTCTAAAATTTGTCATAAGCCACCTTGAATTTAAGGTATTTTATAAAAATAGGCATACATTGTTAAAGAGACCTTAGATATTAATAATTTTGAACAAAAAAAATTGTTATTTGTAAAATACCTTACATGTAAGAAACTTACCATTATTTATGAAACAAACCGTTGGAACCATCTTAAAAATATTTCAAACTAAAAGAAAAAAATGCTCATCAGTTAACAACTCTTACACAATTTTTATTCGAAAAAACAATTTATACAGTTTTATTTGTCATATTAAACACTATCCCGAAAAACGTTTTAAACAAGATAGTTAGAACCATTTTCAATTTAATTGTAATTTTCAAAAATCATTCCTCAATATACTACCCTTAAATAAATTTAAGAGCTAGGGTCAAAAAAAAAGCCTCGAGGTATTGCTTACTTAATATCTAAGTTTGAACAAAACCCATCTGTTTCAAGTCGGTGGTTAGGGACAGACAGACAGACAAACGAAAATGTAAAATCAACTTTTTTGGGTTAGAAGGCACATAAAACGTAAACATTCTTCATAGACTGGAGGTCAAAAATGTTCACATTTACAATACATACTTCCTCTTTGGATGAGAAAGTAAAAAGGCTACATACATTAAGCATTTAAAAGCAAATTAGTGAACTTTTTTTAGCACTGTGTCTTATTACCTCTTCAGGTTAAGTGCATTTGTAGGCTTACTTATTACACCGTCTTAAGGCTGAGGAGGATTACATTTTAAAGAGAGTGTACCCATATTTGTGTGGCTGGAAATTGAAAAATCCACCCTCAATAAACCCGACAGAGATCTGAACCCTGACATTTCCATCAATGGCATCACAGTCTATTTCAAGAGTGGTGCCTTAAGGTCCAAACAAAGACTTTGAATCCGTAGTTTGTGTTCTTGGTTCATAAGCAATTATATTTGCGTCTACATAGTCCAGGCCCTTAATTACGTGACCGTGCAAACCAATGAAATAGGTCAGTAGTCAGAGACTTTGTCCAATAAAACTCTTCAAAAGAACAAGTGCAAGAAGTCAGCTGATCAATAATAGAAACTAAAACTTTTTTCTTGAGAAAACGTTCAAGATATAGTTGAAATGTAAGAAAAGTACAATCACATTAAATATATTTGTAGCACAATTTGAACTATCACATTTATAATTAG
Source organism: Timema bartmani (assembly GCA_902151455.1). Lineage (NCBI taxonomy): Eukaryota > Metazoa > Arthropoda > Insecta > Phasmatodea > Timematidae > Timema > Timema bartmani. Next base: position 22,359 of record CABFWB010002765.1, on the reverse strand, counting down.
TGTTTGCTTTTGCCTGAAAATGCCAAATAAAATAATATTTTTGATGTAAACAAAGCAAGCAAAGCTGTCAGTGGTGCTATTTCAATGAGCACGCACATATTTACATAAATGTGATCGGTAGTCAACATAGACTATTCCTTAGAAAGATTTGTAATATTTTCATTTAGGCCTATTTGAGGTATTTCTGAACTGACTGATTATATCAGCACACAAGAATTTCTATGAATGAGAGCGAAAAGGCCTACCAATTTTGACAGGAACGGTATTTTCGCATACCTTCCAAGGTTCTTTTCCACAATCAACAACTTCACTTCCCCTATGAAGGGAGTTATACTACGTATTTTTATCGTTCAAGAAAAATCTGTCAACACTGGCTGGGTTTGAACCCACGAACACGGGGTCGTGAAGTGAGCATTTTACCCCAAGACCACTAAGGTCGACTTGTTAAAGTTGACTAACTTCTACAGAGTAGGCTAGGGACTTGGATCTAATGCCGGGATCATGATCAACTTAACATAAAGTTAACTTAGCGTATGTGTGATCATGATTCACATAACTTAACGTAACAACTCGAGCCAAACATCTTCATTCTCGAGTATGATCTATGATTTGTACTAGTTTTACAGTGATGATCTGTGAATGTTTACAGTTTTCAATCGATATAATAAATATCTATTACAAAACTTTTTGATAAATTTAGCTTTCCTATTTTAGTTTAATTATTTTGTTTCAATGTCTGATCAGTAGAACTTACACTAAAGAGTAAACATTGGTCATAATACCAACAAATGAGTTACTGAATAGCCCTGTTGACGTCACTCGCATAATGATTGGCTGGCTAGATCACGTGATATCCTTCAAGTAACGTTCACTTAGACTGGGATCACGATCAACTTAACGTTAACTTAACGTTAACTTAAAGTAACTTAACATAAAGGACCTCCTCATGTGTTTAAATGGAGGCGATCACGATGCAGTTAACTTAACGTTGACTTGCAGTTAGTTTAACGTAAGAAATGTCCTGGGAGGTCTTTTACTTTAAGTGAACGTTACTTGAAGGGTATCACGTGATCTAGCCAGCCAATCATTATGCGAGTGACGTCATCAGGGATATTTAGTAACTCATTTGTTGGTATTATGACCAATGTTTACTCTTTAGCGTAAGTTCTAGTGATCAGACATTGAAACAAAATAATTAAACTAAAATAGGAAAGCTAAATTTATCAAAAAAGTTTTGTAATAGATATTTATTATATCGATTGAAAACTGTAAACATTCACAGATCATCACTGTAAAACTAGTACAAATCACAGATCATACTCGAGAATGAAGATGTTTGGCTCGAGTTGTTACGTTAAGTTATGTGAATCGTGATCACACATACGTTAAGTTAACTTTAAGTGAATGTTACGTTAAGTTGATCGTGATCCCGGCATTAAAGTAAAAGACCTCCCAAGACATCTCTTACGTTAAGTTAACTGCAAGTCAATGTTAAGTTAACTGCATCGTGATCGCCTCCATTTAAACCCATGAGGAGTTCCTTTACGTTAAGTTAACTTTAAGTTAACGTTAAGTTGATCGTGATCCCGGCATTAGGATACAGATCAGGACTATGTAGACAGAGCAATCTGGTAGACTATTGTGACATTGATTTATTACGGATCACGAATTTACGGATACGAAGTCTGAAGATGGGGCTTTACACCATGCAACCATTGAAGTGGGTCATAAGAGAATGTATTATAAATAAACAAACTAAAGATTTAGTTTCAACCTTTTTGAACTAGGGAGTTACATTGAATTAATCATACTAAAGATACAGTTTTTTAAACATAGCATAACGAAATTAATACAACATGAGACAGAGAACATTAAGTAATTTGTATCGAGTGCATACTAGATAAATATTGACATTTAGAAAGGAGGCATACTAGGTAAATATTGACATTTAGAGAGGAAACCTAATTAAAATTGCAACAAAAATTTAACACAGATTGTTTAATAGTCTTAATCCATAATATGTTCCATTCATACATGAGTTTATGGTATGGAAAATTTATTAAAGTTAATAAAATGCCAAACGAGTACACTTACTTTGCTGAACATTCTACTCGATCTCTAGTGAATGTTTCGGAACCCATTTTCAGCCGATAGGAAGCTACACAACTGATTTTAGTCAACATAAGGAAATAAAAAGAAACTAAATAAAAAATAGTTCTAAAACAGTTCATAGAGAGCGTCAAACAAAATATTTATTTTTAAACAATTACATAGAGAGCGATACGCGAAAAAATAAAGAAAATAGAATTGTAAAAATAAATTAGGTTATAATGTAAATACATATTATTTAATGGGAATATCTGGTTGGAAAGTCAACCAAAGTCTTTTATAAGTAGATCTCGACGTGTGTCACTAACGCCAATAATCGTCAAGGTGGTTGAAGTGGTAACTATAAATCAATAGGAAGCATTGGCGTCTGGTCAATTCTGGACAAAGGGAAGCAATAGCAAGGGGGTCTGATGGACGCTAGTTTAATTGGAAGCTCATACTGTTTTTTTATAGTCAAAATTATTATGGGGTGGAAGGAAAAGGGGGGGGGGCCACAAACTATTCATGGAATAAACCAAAATAATAGGTGATTTTAGAAATATTGCTTAGTTATTAAATTAAATATATAAATAATAATTGTAGTTCTAACTCAAATAAAAAGAAGCATTGCCGAAGCAAATGATATGATCGATGGCCTACCTTATAATAGCTTTGAATCTGTATTCATTCTGTACGCCATCTACAAGCCATTATCATTAGTAAATAGTAAGGTCACATATAATTTCCCGCCAACCCAACACACCGATAATTACGATATACACTTTCATAACATTGAGTATTGAAACGTCAATTTTTAAAAAATATAGGTTGCCTGAAGATGGAGTGGGTCAAAAACCCGGGACGAAAAACTACGCTTCAAAATATTACTTATGAATTTTTACACATCAGCCCTCCTCTTCCACTGGTGCAGTTGACCCACTCGTCATTCTACTAATGTACACAAAGAAACAATCCGCTTCCCTTGGAGGATCAAACAAGCGTCAATATTCTGTAAAATAAAACTAAACTAACTGTAAATTGGTGATAAATCCATTATTTTGTAATAGAGTGACCATAATTATATCTAGAAACAATAATTATTGCTAAAACAACCTAAAAAATAATATTTTAACAGCATTAAATGTACGATTATAAACCAATTACGATAATAAACTCATGCGTTAATACTGGCCAGGGAAACAGTTTCCCTTTCTCCGCTGAGGGCCAGACAGACCACGAAACAAACGATTAACGAAATAAAAGATCGTGCCCCCCACAGACTGGAAGGTCCGGTGCGTGAAAGGCCACATGCCGGACCTATTACACGCCAGAACTGTTGCCTCATTTGCCCACAGACCTAGAGGCTGCAAATGCAGGTCTGACTACAGATGAAGCTCCAGTTTCGTATAAGCACTCATGACGAGAGATTCATAATGAATCAAAAAAGAAAAATGGCAGCTATTATTGTAGTAGTAAGGGTCATCGAAGAAGAGAACAGAAGAAGGCAACGTGCTAGGAAAAAATATTTTCATGTAAGCAGTGGTATCGACAAATGTATCATTTGTCTGAATGGTACTTTTGAAGGAACTACGGGAAAACAACCAAGAAGATTACAGAAGCTATCTTCACATGAATGATGTTGGTTTTGACTTCATGCTTATGCTAGTGAAACCCCTTGTTGAAAAGAAAATACAAATCAAATTATATAATAACAAATCCACCAAACCACACTTGAGGAACTAAAGTAGCAACAAAACTCAAGTAATGAGTAGAGCAAAGTGGATTGGGCATGCGCATTGAGTCTCACCTGCCGCAGATCTCACCTTTCCCCCCACAGACTGAGAGGTTTGGTGTTTGACCTGACACTCCGCAGGTCTGGAACTACAACCCGACCGATAGGCCGCGCGTCGCTTGTCCTTCCAACATGCCGACCCCACACATTGACAGTTTCCTCACAGTTCTGACGTGTGACAGGTCCGGCTGCACGTGGCCTTTCACGCGCCGGACCTGCCAGTCTGTGTGTTTTTTAGAGCCACCATGGTTACCTCTAGAAAGTGTTTGGGCCATTTTCCTGTTTCGTAGATCCTAGTTATAAGTTTTGTTAGCGCCATTAATCCATTACCTTAATTAGTTAATATAAGTTTTTTTAGCATTGCGTCTTAGTAACCTTTCGGGTTATACGCATATGTACTAATTGAATCTCGAGGATGTGTACCCGTATTTGTGAAGAGGGAAAGTTGTAAAAAATTTAGGGAAAACCTCCCCCAGTACATCCTACGGTGTTGAGCTCCGATTTCCCCGTCATCATAATTTCAGCCCATTGCGAGAATGATGCCTTAGAGTTAGACTATGCGGCCACCGAAGAGAGTTTAAGTGAAGTTACAAAAGGTAGATTTCATACTTATTAGAGAGGGCATAGTATATAATTTGTAAAAATTAAAAACATTAACATTTATGATAAACAAGTCATTTTACCTTAATTTGTAATTAGGTGTTATTATTCGTAGCCCATAACGTTGTTGCAAAACATTTTTTAATCACAAACATAACAAAATGTATAAAGTAATACTTTAAAGCTAGGTTCATATTCGTGCATAGTGATAGTAATATAATAGTGTTTATGATATAATAGTAATTAGTACATAGCATAAAGTGTGCAATTAATTTTTGAAAAATACATCGGCTTATAATGAAATGTAATGTATGAAGGATTACTTAAATTTATTGTGTTTTATTCATAGAAAATGGTCTAGCACATTTTCACTACTACTGGTAGATAATGTCTCTAAAAATCTTAAATAATGGGTTTATTCGAAAAACAACGTTAATTAAACTGTATCGTTTGAAACGTGAATCTAACTAAATTTAAGTTTTGTCTTTACTATTAAATAAATAATTGTACTGGTTGCTCTTTACGGATGTCAAACATGGTCTCTTACATTACATGACAAAAACAAATTTAGGGTATTCGAAAACAAGATGCTTAGGAAAATATTTTGTTCAAAAAAGAGATGGGGCTAATGGGTAATGGAGTAGGTCACATAATGATGAGTTGCATAGCCAGTACACGTCACAATATATTGTTAGTATAATAAAGTCTTGAAGATAACTGTGAGCAGGACACGCAGCGTGAATGGGAGATTCTAGAACCTTGTCCAGGGCACTGACTAACAAACCCAATGGGAAAAGACCATTGGGAGGACATATACGTATATGGGAGGATAACTTCACGGTAGCCCCCCTACCCACTTTGGAAGATTGACCTTTTTGTGGCTACTAGCGTTCGGTCCTAGTTTGTTCCAAATGTTCCGCAAAAAGTTTCGTTTGTTCCGCCTTTGTTCTTGCACAAATGGGACGTGAACTTGTGACACTTTGTTTACTCGTGAGGCTAAATGGGGTTCGCGGAGGTTGGGGTTTGGACCGCGTCTTCCCCCTGGCTCGGACAGGCATCTCCAGTATCCATTTGAGCTAAAACACAAAAGTCTGAATTCAAACACGTGTCAAACTATGTTAGATTTTTATCCATGCCGAGAATCGAACCCGGGACACTTGGATCGACAAACAAATTATCATGCGCAAATATATAGGGTTTTAAATAACCGGCTAAGGCAACAATATAATTTATCCAGTTAATTATTATGTCGGTATATCTGAATGCCTGTAAGGAATATCTGTATACTTAAAACACATTGAAACACTAGATCCACTGTCTTAACACAAATTGGTAAAAATATATGTTGTTGTTAGAGTGGTAATTCTTTGTGGTCAAAATTAAGTTTTCTCTTGGTAGAAATAATAATTTAAATTTAGAATTAAAAAAAAATTTTTTTATTGAATATTATAATTTAATTTAAATACGTTACTGTTTTCAAGCCTAAAGCTCGGGTCACTTTTTTATTCATAAAATGCGAATAACTTAAAAGACTAGGACATACACAAATCAGGTCCGCTGGCTGTTAATTGATCAAACTAACATTTTTAGCCATGTCGGGAAAATCTGCGTAATAAGCTGTCCATTTCCAAGCTAGTGGCTATAGTATTGTTACTTGTAGAAGGTACTAAAATATGTTCTTTAATATTTTAAGAGTGGCAAACTTACATATAAGGCGATGAATCGCGTCCAGCCCATTGCAAACATTGGGCAGGCTGTTGCTCGCATCTCCAGAGACTAATATGGGGGCAAGAGGGCTTGAAAATGCGGCTGGTGGCAATGCGTTGACCGCCTTAATAATATGGCCCGGTACATAATGCACCTCTAAATCAGTGCTTTCTGGGGGTGAGCCCACACGCAAACTGGAACATCCTTATTGGGCGCTGGGTGGTGTGGACGCCCTCATTTACTGGTTACTGACAATGGAGGTGTTTGTAGCTCTGCGTCGAGCCACCGAAGTTCTTCAGGATCCACCCCTAGCCCTCCGTCCAGCCCGTTTGATCCCAGTAATCTGCAATTAAATAAATGCATATTGATTACTGTCGAGGAAAAAAACCATTCGCCAATCGCGCTCAAATCTATAGTAGAACACTAATTACCCATGGAGCAGTTGCTATCCGCGAGGCAGATTCCGTCCTCGGTAAATAGTCCCAATGGGTCAGGACCGAAACTCATATCGATGTATATTGATAGCAATTATTAATTATAATGACCGAATGTAATGATTTAAAGGTTTATTTATAGTCGCTTCAATGGGGTGTGCCGCATGTAAAAGGGGTCAATAATATTGTTTCCTCATTGGTGATTGCCCGATTCATGTAAAGCAGCTTGGCTTTACCGTTACTCGTCATTTTTGCTCATGCGTCCGGTGAACACGGACGTGTTACCCCGCTGCTGGCTATGGGGACCCAATATGCCTTGAAGGACCGCTATCCACCCTCGGTGGTTGTGCTTATTTTTCCAACCGCGCAAATGCGGGTACACATCTCATCCTGTGACGTAAGGAGTTAGAAGGGTGGTTCAAATCCCTACTTTTGTTGATAGGTCGACAAACGCTAATTTCACATTTCAAACCCTGAGCAAGTGCTGGTACACATCTCGCCCTGTGACGTAAGGATATAGGAGGGGGTTAAAATCCATACTAGGGTTGATTGGTCGACAAATACTAATTTCACATTTCAAACCCGCGCTAATGCTGTTGCACATTTCATCTGGTCACACGCTATCGTAAAATAAATGTCAAACTCTGCTAGTGACAGAACCTCTGTCGGTCGTGTTTATTTTTTCCAATAGGGCAAATGCGGGTACACCTCTCGACCTGTGACGTAAGTAGGTAGGAAGGGGTTCAAATCCATACTAGGGTTGATAGGTTGACAAACGCTAATTTCACATTTCAAACCCGAGAAAATGCTGGTGTTCATTTCGCCCGGTCACACACTACCGTCAAACTCTGCTGGTGACCGAGGTAAGGGCTTCAAATCCCTACCACCCCCACCAAAATATACCGAAGTTCAAATCCCGGTGGGCACGCCGTCCAAATGTCATGCTCATCTATTTCTGCTGGAGAAAGTTCGAATCAAATTTCTGCTGAGGTAAACTGTTGGACGCAATAGATCATCTAATATGTAAGTTTGCAGCTCTTTAACTACTAAATAACTTATTTTAAATTTATATAAAACTGTAACATCTACAAGTAACAATACGCAGTCTCTCTCCCCCAAGCAGCAGTTATCTCACTTTTGCCTGAAAAACTTAATTAAAGTTTGAAGCAACAGATGGCATTGACATCTAGAAACAGACAATTTCAAACCCCACTGTTTATTTTACGATAACAGATATCGTGGGCATCTAATAACCATCATTTTGACGCTCTGGCGAGGGAATATGATTTTAATACGAAAATAAAGTGTTTCTACGTGTTTAAATATACCGACATAATAATTAACTGGAGAAATTATATTGTTGCTTTAGCAGTTTTATTAAAAAGAGAGTGAAACCCTATATATTTGCGCATGATAATTTGTTGTTGAGCCAAAGGTCCCAGGTTCGATTCCCTTGTCCAGGTGTAAATGATATATATCTGGAGTAATCATCACTAAAAGCATAAATATTAGCTTTGGCTATTTGATTCTTAAACTACCTATATGTTTTCACATTTCAACCCAGCGCAAATACATCCCTGTTCAACCACTAATTTTATTATTGTCTCTCATTCGGGCAAAGATATCAAGGTTCTAATCCATTTTACCATACATGGTGAACGCTGAAACATAAAAAGGTACTTTAATAAGGATTGTTTCGGAAAAATCCGCTGAGGAATGGGCGTTACAAAGCACATCTGGGTCGGAGCCTTCAGAGGGCTACGACCCGATGCGTCAAGAGGGCTTGGGGTGGGGCGGGTTAATGACTCTTCAATAGGGTCATTACTACCTACTTTCAACATTTATAACAAGTTTACGGTTCACGACTCTCGCTAAGGGTTCAATCCTCCATGCCGATTGCGACATAAAAGTTTCCCTTCCAAATGCGTCATACCACCAGGGGATTTGAAACACGAAGCTCGGGAAGAGGGGTATGACGAAGTGAGGGGGAAGTGAAAGGGGCCTTACGGCTCCGAACAGCTGCTGGATGCTCGGTGCTCGCACTCTACGCTACGCTGCCGTCAGGAGAGGTTCGTGCTGCGTGTTCCCTCCCCAGTCAGCGATGCCAACACGCCATGGGAGGAGCGCCCGACGCCATGGTCTGCGCGTTCCCCCTACCAATAAATAAATGAAATAATTCCCACACCAATAAACTCCAACGCCCGTCCCAATCCTACCCAGACAAAAAAACCAATGAGACAGGAACAAACAAGTTTGGGCAGGAACCAACACGTTTGGACAAGAACCAACAAGTTTAGAACCGTGGAAAGGGAGTCAGGGGGAGAAGAAAAGCCAACAGCCAATCACAGGCCGGGGATTTCAGCCAATCACAGCGCTGTCACATACGATTGCCACATTCTCTCATGATCGGGGACAAAGGTCAAATTGTGCTGATGGGGAAAGCTAGGTAGTTGATGCAAACAATCTCTTTACAATGGTACACCCACGCAATGGATAAAAATATTTTATTCTGTTAAATATTTTGAAATACGATAAAATAATCATAAAATAATTTATTATCTATACAAAAAAAAATTACAAGTATTTTCTTTTTTCCAAGTAAATACGATACCTGTATTAAAAGGTATGTTTGTATTACACAGTGTGGATAACAATCTAAAACGAAAAATAAGTACTATAAATGTTTAAATTATTGTTTTGGTTTGGATAGAAACAAATTATTGAAAGTAATTAAATAGTGTGAGAAAACTTAAGCTTACGTTATTTTTAACATAAACTATAACATATAATTAAAAAACTTTTAATTCAGATCAAAACAGATCTTTTACAATTGTTGGCAACCCAAATCCTAAACATATGATTTTTCAAATGTCATTCAGGTAAAAAGCTATGGTGAACAGACTCTAGTTACGAAGGGGGAATTCAAAAATTCACTATAAACAATACTTTGGGATATTGGGTTTGAATTCTATAAACACTTCCTCTTGGTAAGACCCCGAAACACGACTTGAAAACTAGATAAAACAAGACAAAATATCTAATCCTCCACATCCACCACAAGGTACTTTTTTTTAAGCACCGCGTCTTATCACCCGTTCGGGTTATACGCTCATGTACTAATTACGCCATTGGTTTTAGGGACTAGGAATGTTTTATTCCGAGGAAGTGTACCTGAATTTGCGTGGAGGGAGAGTGGAAAAACCACTGTCAATACACCCAACCGAGATTCTAACCTCGATCTCCCCGTCATCAGCAGTCCAGTCTATAGCAAGAGTAGCGCGTTAGACCACGCGGCCACTGAAGTTGGTCACAAGGTACTAAATTACCTCTATCGACTTACCATTAAAACACAATATTAATAATAGTATAAATAATAAGCTCAGAGATCTGTATATTTTATGTTGAGAACAAGACCACATACATAGAACCAGTACAATATTTGTATATACAACGTGTTTCTAAAACATTGCATCAAACTTTGGCAGGATACTCCTTGGGTGAGATTAGAATAATTCTCATAAGCAACCTAGGGTCCATCTTCAATATTAAGGGCGGTATACACCCCTAAANCGTGTTTCTAAAACATTGCATCAAACTTTGGCAGGATACTCCTTGGGTGAAATTAGAATAATTCTCATAAGCAACCTAGGGTCCATCTTCAATATTAAGGGCGGTATACACCCCTAAAGACAGAGCTAAAAACGACTGTTGTGTGAAATATTATGAAAACTGCTTAGGGTAGGTATTACAACGAATCTTTGTATACTACTTATTGAAACCTTGATCATTAATAAACTAAATGTGCTGTTACCGTTATCCACCCCCATCATGTAAAAAAGGGGGGGTTGTAACACATGTCGTGCTCGTAATGGGACTTCCCACCACGGGTCGTGCTGAACCTCTGGCTTAACCTCTACGTTCACTTGTTTTAGCGCCATTAGATTATTTTTTTGTATGGGGAGCTCTCAAGTAAAAATGTATGAAGTGCCTGTTAATGACCTTCAATCATTACGACAAAGGATAACGCAAGCGCGCAAAGAAACAACATTCGCACAATGTATATATATCAGCCACTCGTTCTGTCATAGGTGCAATGCTTGTCTCCAGGGGAGGTCGTCAATTTGAACAAAATAAATAAAATATTTTACTTAATACCTACCTATTTTGTTCTTACTTAGTTTTTTGCTGTTTGCGCTAAAAGAAAGCGAAAACTATCAAATATCCAAAATACAATATGAGTTAGATTTTTGATCTAATACCTCTTCGCAAAATTTAGCCATTTAACCCGGGAACACCCTGTATAATAACAGAATAAATATAATTATAATGTAACAGTTACCTACCCGGTAAATCTAAACTTCGAAAAGCACGATGGGAAATATTTTATACTTAAATTAAATTTTAATCGCACACTAATTATTCTTTTTATTTTCTTCTATATAGAGGAGAAAACAGCAACAATTTTTTTTACAACAATACCAAAAAACTGCACATGACCAAAGAAATTATAAAACAGGGCGTTAGTACCAACAAGAAATACTAAATTTTCTACAATAATTGATGATTATTGTTATCTAAATATTAACGATTGCTTTCTATAGAATTTAAACATATATTGAGTACCTATAGTGCGATAGATAATCTATGCTACTGTTTTAGTTGATGTTGATCAAGGAGCAAAGAAGGAGAAAGATGTCAAAAAAACAAGAGTTTCCTCACCTTGAGTCCATCTCTAGGATAACTCGTTTGCCAGTGGTGGAAAGTAGCTTAATCCTTGCTTCGGGGTTTTACAGTAAAGTCAAGGTAAGACAAACTATTTCTGTCGGAACTAAAATATAATATAAGTTGAACTTCACATATTTGATCAAATTGTGTTCGGAATGCTCAATATTATAATACTTATTAAAAGATAAGCGTATTACTTACTCTATGGTATCCGGAACTCGAAAGTTCATTGCCGCATCTTACAAAAATACGCCACCTATCTCTATCTTGAGCTAGTTATATCCAGTCCCCATCATTACACTCTATCTTGAGCTAGTTATATCCAGTCCCCATCATTACACTCTATTTTGAGCTAGTTCTATCCTGTCCCCATCACTACACTCTATCTTGAGCTAGTTTTATCCAGTCCCCATCATTACACTCTATCTTGAGCTAGTTTTATCCAGTCCCCATCACTACACTCTATCTTGAGCTAGTTTTATCCAGTCCCCATCACTACACTCTTGTCCCCATCATTACACACTATCTTGAGCTAGTTCTATCCAGTCCCCATCATTACACTCGATTTCTTTCAAGTCTATTCTAATGTTATCCTCCCATCTGCGTCTAGGTCTTCCCAACGGTATCTTCCCATTGGGTTTGCCAGTCAGTAATTACCCCGAGCACGGATCTAGATTCTTCCATTTGCGCTGCATGTCCTGCCCACCGTAATCTACAAAACTTGACTATCCTAACAATGTCTCGTGATGAGTACAGGATATGTAACTCATATTTATTAATCTCCTCCACTCTCTAGTAGACTCATCTCTTTTTGGACCAAATATCTTCCTAAGCATCTTGTTTTCGAACACCTTAAATAATTATGTAGATCAATTAAAAACAATAGCTTAGCCAGGCGCTAATGACCTCATTTTGCAGACGCGACTATAAATAATGATAATACTAATAGTACCAATACTAATAATGATGATGATAATTATTATAGTAATAATAATAATAATAATAATAATAATATTATAATATTATTAATAATAATATTATAATAATAATATTATAATATTATTAATAATAATAATAATTATTATTATTATTATAGGAATTAGAATTGACAATTTGATGAAAATAACACATTTGGTTTTAATGTTAAGGATTACCTTTGTTTGAATGAGATTTTAGATTCTTATTAGAAAGTTATATATGGTGTCATATCAAATTAAATTAGTACAATTTAGATTTATTTTAAGATCAGGTTCACCTAGATGTATTCTTTAAGTTTTCAGATGGATGTATTACATTTAACGAAATACAGGTAGTACAATTTAAGCTGGGTTTAGATTCATGCACAATGCATAGCTGATAATAAATATGTCACAGCTCAGTATTCACATGAGTTTGAAACACATTATTAATTTTATACTTTCAATATTAGCATTCACAGTAGAGGCACAGTGAAAAGTGAATTAAATCGCAACTCTTTACGCATTATGCGATATGCACGGACATGACTGGTGAGTAGACAATTTGCGATTAAGAATAGGCCTACTAGAAGAGGCTAAAGTCAATTAAAGCGCCAAATACACAGAAGATTGAAAATATGTTCTGTATGTATTTGAAAAATGTCTTGCAATAGTCATATTTGTTCTTTATTTATGAATTGCTTTGTTTTAGCGTCATTAACTTTGGTAGCAAATGTGAGTGAAAATAAAGGATTAATAATATGACGTTTTTTTTCCTTTTGTTGAAAAGTAGATTAATTTCATATTTAAAAATCTTCCATTTAATGATGCTTATTTTTATTACTTTTGAATGAGTATTTTAAAGAGATTACCAAAGCAAAAAGGTTAGGCCTACTTATATAAACAAATAAAAATCTATATGAAAATCATGATGTGTGTTTTATTGCAAAAGAATACATTGTTATTATTAACTGTGTACAGTGAGCTATGAACTATTTATTAATAGGTTATGAAATATGCGATAATCTAAACTTAGCCTTAAAGTGGTATTGAGATTGCTAAACTCAGTGTTCAAGCTCATTGATTCACTGGGGACTGACGAAGGCAGAGTCTTCTGTTCACGGGGCCTTGGGACGAGCCATTCCTGCTGCAAACGCCCTGGAGAAACCAATCAATCTACTGGACACTGCAATGTGTCGAGGCCTGGATGTAGTTGAAAAGAAATTGCCAGCAATCACACTACCACCAACAATGGTAAGATAATGGACACACACAAAGCTATCAGCTGGAAATAAGTTAAAATTGTTTCTGGATTTTACATTTATTTAATATAACTATAATAATTTAAAATGGTTTAATATAAAAATATTTTAACTTCCTTATGTTCAGACCTGTGAAAAAAATCTTCAGGTAAGATAAATCTTAGCAACAATTTAACAGTTTACTTTTTTGAAATTTCATTGCTATATGTAAAAATTAAAGTTAAATGTGATTTTTGTCAAAGTATGCTCTTTGAAAATACATTTACAAAAACAAGATTTTTTTTTAAATATCCTATTTTTAAAATTTCAACTCGGATTATCAAAGCTTAGTGGTTGACGATACGCACACAGTGTGCAGTACGGGATTTTATTTGTAACATTTTTATTTGAGGATTGTTTATATTGATATTTCAACAGTTTAGTTTTTCCATTGCCCAAAGGTATTCGCTATCAATTTCTACTCTAGACACTATTTAGTATTAATTTGCTAGATCAGAGATTTATATGATCGAATAAAACATCATAGGTACTTACTGTATACTAAATTCTTGTATTTTAATTTTAATGTAACTTCAGTTGGAGTCTAAACGCGTTAACTCCAGACTAAAATCACCTATATTCAGGCCCCGTTTAATAAACGGGAAGACTGGGCAAATACCCAGGGCACCAGACTTTAGGGGGCGCACAAGAGGACCATATTTTTAAGAGGACAAATATTTATTTTATTTACACAAGAATTAAAAAGTGACAAAATTACACTATTATTTTTGTTGTGTTTATTCTGCTTGTAAAAATGAAAAATGCATAAATCACAATCGATTTCCTGCCATCCACGCATTCTAGTGTAGTAATTTGCAAACAAACCCTTAGTTACTTTAATTCTCGTGTGCCTGCCTTGATGATTCATTTCCATGCACGGTGTCAAGTGTTTCATACATAACCTCTTTTCGCGAGCTCAAAAATCATGTTGCTAGAAAACACAACGGTAAAGTTGAACTATTAAGAAAAGTGTCGAAAGTAGAATCTTTTTTACATCAATTCCAACCTCATCGACTACTTCTAAGTGTTCACAATGTCCTGTAGCGCTCATCGTAGAAGAGCCCTGTGGGGCTGGTATTTGCAGGTTTTTTCTATTGTGTGTTTGTGATTATGTAAATGTATATAGTGATGTTCAAAAATAAATAAGAATTATAAAACGAACAAACAAAATATGTTGTTTTTATTTACCATGACCCTAAATATAGTGTCTAGTAATAAATAATCAAAATAACCGAAAGGTTAGCTAATCAGTTTGCATTTTTCAATTATAAAACGTAGCTACTAATAGTTAGACAAGCTTATAAAAATTACAAGG
>CABFWB010002764.1:77479-97166 GCA_902151455.1 Timema bartmani | reverse complement strand
TTACTCTCGGGGGCCTGTTATAGCCTAGGTAGGGGTGAAAACAGGTAGGTATACTTGTATCCTAGTTGTTACTCTTGGGGGTCTGTTCTAGCCTAGGTATGATTGAATAAAAGTATGTATACTTGTTTCCTAGATGTTACTCTCGGGAGCCTGCTCTAGCCTAGGTAAGATTGATAGCAGGTAGGTATACTTGTTTCCTATATGTTACTCTCGGGTGCCTGTTTTTGCCTAGGTAAGATTGAAACAGTTAGGTATACTTGTTTCCTAGTTGTCACTCTCGGGGTCCTACTCTAGCCCAGATAAGATAAAAAAATTTCCATATATAACATAATACTAGGACAGGCACTACATCCCGTCCCCATATTTCACCAATTATAAAACTTTCTGTCATTTTTGTGAATCGAACTCAGGGCCCTTTGCATGGTAGACAGGCACGTTACCAATTGAGCTAAGATGTTGGATAGTAAGTTTATGTATATATATATATATAAAACTTTAGTTCACTTTATTTAGGATTTAATCCTGTTCTCCCAGATTATAACAAATAACATAATTCACAAGGACGCCCCTTCTGGTCTTATTAATAGAGTTACAAAATTATTTAAAACCTACTCAGATTAACCCTAAAAGTAAAACTATTCTTTTAAAATTCACCATATAGATAAAATGACAAACTTATTTGAAAATGTAAGTTTCATTTTTCACTCGCTTAAAATGATATAATATCCACCTGATTGGCAGTCTACCCCTAGAAATCGATAACCCATTAATCATAAAAATTTTTAATAATTTTTTTTTACGATTTCAATAGTTTTTCCCAACTATACACTATTATTTATTAAGCCTAATTCACACCTACAAATAATATTATTTATCTATAATATTTTTCACATAATGATATTAATTTTACTAAACAACATGGAGATTAGGCTACATGCTTCAGTGGACATATGGTTTATGACGTCACTCTCATAATAGGCCTATACTTGATCGTCGATGACAGGGAGATTGTGGTTCAAATCCCTACTGAAGGTGGTATTTCATAAATTGTGTTTCACTATAGCTCCATGTCAAACGTGGGTACACTACCTTTAAATTCAACCTTCCTCATCCATAACCCATTATCATAATTAGTATATTTGCTTATATTCCAAACAGGTAATAAATTGCGGTGGTGAAAAACTTAAAAAAACAATTTTAAACATATGGTTTAAATTTTAAGGTCTAAAATAAAATATATTATAATGTATTACGGAGAAAATTTTAGATATATTAAGGTAAAAACCAAGATTTATTAAAATATTCACTAAATAATTTACGTTTTATTGAATAATATTAGTTTTTTACAGAAAGACTAAAAATCACATTAAATAATTTTAAGTCTCTTCTTTATTCAAGTTTCCTTTTATACTAGGTTTTAATATCTTATGATTCGGTAAGAATAATAGTTTTATTTTACTAAAATATTAATTTACTCCCGTCCCACCCACCTTCACATACATTATTTTTTATTTTTAAAATTTCTGAATAAACGTCATCTTTATTAATTTTCAAGTGAAAACCAATAGTCCAAAATATTTTACTTGGATGAATTATTACAAAAATCTTCGAAAAAGAATTTTCACTCTTTTCGTAAATTTTTGGATCCTCCTGTACAAAGTAACCAATCGATTTAACCCCTGAATTTACTACTTCTTTAATGTAGATAGATATACGTGTGTGCCATGTAATGATTACTCCTAGTGGAAGCACTGTATTGCACATTATTTACCATGGATCAATTGCTCTGTCTCCGGTAATAGCCACTGAACCCATTACCAAGTGTGATACCAAAAACCCCTTCCTTCTCATTATTGTATCGTTTTCCATCTACCTTTCTGAAGGTTCTCTTCTGCCTTTCTTACTATCCTAGTTTACTTTCGAGTCATTGCGACCCATGAACTTATTTTATTTTACTCGTTTGGTTATTTTTATCGTCTTTCCTTAGTGCACCTAGTATTAAAGAAATAAGATGAAGAATTGTTAATTTGTCATTGGAATGTGATATACAGGATGGTTACAGATTATGCTGATTTACTAAATGGCGCTGGACAGGGTTAATTGGTGTGATATAGGATTTTAACAAAACCTAAATTTTTATTTTAAGATTGAGACAGACCAACACATTTGGAAATGAGGACAAAGGTTTCAATCTCATCGTGTCTGGATTCCTTGTGACGGGAATCTCAGGGTTATAATCCATGATGATTATGCTGAGGTGTATTTTCCCTAAAAATAATCCAATATCTCTCCACGCAAATGAGGATGCACCTTCCCTAACTTACTCATCCTTATTCCACGAGTCTAATACAATAGAGATATGGTGTCACTCTCGCAGTCGACTAGGCTGCCGATGACAGGGAGATAGAGTTTAGAATCTCAGTAGGGTATATTGAGTTTTTTGTTTTCCCCTCTCCTTTCACGCAAATGCAGGTACACTTCCTATAAATATAGCCTTCCTCATACCAAAAACCATTAGTATAATTAGTATATAGGCGTATAACCCGAACAAGTAGTACGACGTAGTGCTAAAAAATACTAGAGGTATGATGTCAGACTAGTTCTTTGATTGCGTTCCAAGCTTTCAATCAAAGCCCAGAAAGTGGTTGGCTTTTAGTGATACCTAGGTCAGTTTATTGATAAATGCTGTATGAAATATAAATAATCTAAGAGCTAGGTAAGTATCTGATAATATTTGCTCATGGGTCATTCGGTAACTTAAAAAGTGATTCAAATTAAAATGCCAATTACTTGCTTATAAAATACTGCATAAGTATATACTTGTCAAATGCAGGCATTGATGCATGGTATTAAGCTTGGCATTGATAGTTTATTCGCTGCTGTGATGTTGCTAGATCAATGCTCACCTACATTGCATTGCGTTTTATACTATAATCTTTATTCAACGTTAAATTTATGAATTATTATATTTCAGAAACAATTTACTTGCTCATTCTTACCACAAAACAACGATGACAAAATATAACTCTCAACCCTGTTTTATATCAAAAATGTATGCATGAGATACACATCAAGGTGTTCAAGTAAATGTTGTCAAATCATCGAAAATTTCACTATCCACCCCTTCCTGTCCTCTCCCAGAGTGGTGAATATGTGAACCTCCTGGGTGGACAAGTGGGTCAACGTGGTTTTTATTTAGCCTCTTCCTGTAGTCCTTATCCTGCATATGTAATCCTATCCTCTGAATTTTACTGATGCGAAATTCCTTATGCTCATTGAAAATCTCCCTGCAGCTATGACGAAGCTGGCTAGGGTTGATATATAGAGATCCTCAGCAATAGTGCCCTGTTCCACGCTGTAAATAGGAGAATCAGGGGGATAAAACATGACCCCACCGGAATATTTGGGGTGTAGACCTACTCTTAATGATACTGAGCTACTGACCACAGCTTCTAAGCCCAATTTCGCTAAATATATTATTTTACCCAACGCCTTGTGAACTATAGCGTTTTCCCAAGTTGATTGTTTTGTTTAAAACCTTTAACCAAAACACTTTCATTTACATTAATGGTAGTTTTCCTTCTATCAGAATATATTTGCTGTATTCCTTGCTTATTGGATATATGGGCCCTTATTTCCTCAATGCTTTGGTGGTTCTGTCGATCTTTTATGTAATTTTTGGCATTGAAAGATGCTTGCAAGGCTCTACTCATTATCAACACAGCTTGTGCACCTCCAGATGTGAGCTGAGGAGTGTTCCTATAATACATTGAAACTCTATCATGGTCATATTAACGTCTTTACCAGCAATAATGGCCTTCCAGATAGACCGTTTAAGCTGGTTAATACCTTTATCCACTTAGCCATCGGTTTATGGAAATTATGGTGCACCTGATCAATATCTTATGACAAGTATGCTACAAAAATAGGTATGTTCCTTTGTACGAATGAGTTGACTGCCATTATCTGATACTATAAGTTCAGATAAGTCCAAATCAAGCAAGTAGTACCTTCAGGGCCAGAATCATGACTGTTGTAGTAAATGAAGACATCTGTCAAATCTCCAGCTACTTATAACGAGCGTCATTTATCATCAAATAGGTTTTTCCATTTAGGGATCACAAAAAACCTAAGTGTATTCACCTCCAAGGATGTTCTGGTCATAGTCAGGGAATAAGCTCACACCTGTCAGAAGAGCCCTATAATTTCCAGTATTAGCCACAGATTAAAACCCAATTCTCAATTTATTTACCAAGCACTGGCCACTAAAAGTTATATTTAACAAGAAGTTTAGTCTTAACTATTCCAAAGTGTGGCTTGTGCATATCTTTCAAAAGCCTAATTCGGACAGGTGAAGGAACTACCATACTGTGTTCCCATAAAAGGCATCCTTGATCCAAATATTGATACAAATCACCAGATACTGATTTAAAAGCCTTAAGATCCCTATCTACCAATTTTGGCCACCCTACTTGAGCAAAATTTATTACTTTACTCAAATTGCTATCTTTTACACTCTCTGGAGCGACCCGTTTTTCATTCAAATATTGACTGTCTTATGATTAATTCATGAAGTTTAATATAATATATTATCGTGAATAATTCTTACTGATGCTTCAAGACTAATATTCAGTATAATTATTTTGAGGTAACATATCTGGTATCATGGTTGAAACTTGACAAATTTGCTGCAAAGCTTTGTAAGCGATTTGATGATAAAATTGGAATTCCAAGTTTGAGATCAATTTTTTTGGGGGGTGGTTCATGGTCTGTCTGAAAAATAAACTTCCTCTAATTAAGATAATGTGAAAACTTAGTAACTCCATAAATCAGAGCCAGGACCTCACTATGGACCTAGGAATAGTTCCTATCTGCATATTTCAAGACTATAGATGTGAATGCGACCCGGCTTGTTCTTTTGGCTAGGTACTGCCATCATACTTCTAGGACTTGCTTCAATAGGCAATATCAACTCTATATCTAGATTATCATGATTCAAAACAAGGGTGGAAGTGATTATACCTTTAATATGATCAAATACATTATTACAATCCCAGGTTCACTTCCATGAAACTCTTTTTTTAAGCAGTTCATACAAAGAATTTAAAATTACATAAGCCTTTACTAGGAATCTCCTGTAATATACTACCGTACCAAAAATTACTTCAATTCACTGATTTACTTGCATGTTTCAGTCTCTAATAGTGGTTTGATAAAATATTTATCTAATTTCAGCCCATCTTTCCCAACTATATAGCCTAAAAATTTTATTTCTGATTATTGAAACATACATTTGGTTATATTAGCATTTAATCTACATTTTCGAAGCCTGGTCAATACCGCATTCAATCATTCATTATGTGGGGTCGGAGAAATACTAAAAGGACATCTGTTATAGCAAAATAGATCTTTATGGGTACTGACAGTAACTAGTTTTTTGAACTCCTCGGTTAATTTCATCTGTTGAAAGGCATTTTCGGGGTAAATGTTTGTAAAAGCAGTATACCCTTCCATGGAATAAAATATATAATTTGCTTGATGTATTAGATGTTTGTCTACTTCTAAATGTAGGTTTATTATTACTCTGTATGGTTACCTAAAAATTTGACTGAGCCATCAGGTTTAACTGAAGCCATTGATGGAGTTCCCCATTTATTATACTTGGTTTGAAATATCCCACCTGCAGCTCGGAGCCACTTAAATCTCTACATTTGATTTTAAGGTAGATGGAATATTTGAAGGTTTTAAAAACTTTAGTTCTACCCCCAGATTCAGTTTAAAGGCAATTTTTTCCTTAATAAATATAGGGTACATAATTTTTCAGTAAACACCTCGGGGTGCATATGAATCATTTTACCTTTGAAATNTTTTTCCTTAATAAATATAGGGTACATAATTTTTCAGTAAACACCTCGGGGTGCATATGAATCATTTTACCTTTGAAATCTAAACCTGACGTCATCAATCGATTCACTTTACTGAAATGAAAAAACCTTAAGAGTCCTCCTACGATAAGAGAGAGTCCTTTATGTATTACATGAAAGTATTTGGTTTTTACTTGGACCTTAAGAGCAACCGAAATCAAACATCTGTCTAGCGGAATTATTTGAAGAACCTCAATGTAGAATTTTATATATTTTACTCTTCTTTACAATTCATACGCCCTGAAAATGTTTACTGTATAACCTATTTGACGTAGCACCGCCGATAGCACCAGTTTCAAGCTGTCCGGTCATTTGAACACGATTTAGTGTAACTTCAACAGAATTAGTATCAGCATTAGTATGTTTCATGTCAAAATCATTTAAAGTTTCCTGTGTTCCAGAATCTTCTTCGTTTTCCATAAAATTAGAGCTGAAATGTTTTAATTTTGAAGGACATTTTCTTTTTAAGAGCCCCTGCATTTAGAAATGACACAAACATAACTGTCGAAACTACATCGTGCTGTTGTATTATTGTTTTAGCCAAAACCACATAAGAATAAAAGGACTTAAAACTATTTTTGGGAGGACGATTATTCCTGCTTTATTGTTGAGTAACGGTAATTTTGAAATTTTGCTGTTCCCTTTTTACTTCTATATTTTCAAACAATGTTTTGGAAGCAATCGCTTGCTGAGAGCTCTAACTATCTTTACTATTGGTAAACTTGTAGGGTCTTCAGTAATTAAGTGTTCTTTAACTTTATTATCTTGTACACCCAAGACGAGACAAATCTAGGTGTGTTCCAAACGTGCAACTGGAAGAAAGATGCTGAACTCCAGAAGCCCAGTATGCTACTGATTCGTTTGGTGTACAGCACGCACTATAAAATTCCAATCTATCTTTGAAAACCGAAACCACAGGTGAAAAATGTGAATTTATAAAAGCTATTAAATCCTCATACCTTTTAATCTCAAACGTATCAAACACACCTAAACTTACTGACAATTTAAAATAAACTTGACTTAGATGACTAAATAATGTTTAACATTGTTTAGGTTCTAATTCATTTAGATTAATGAAATTGACCAGCTCCCTCTTGAATATATCCCAGTCATCCTCAGCAGGATTAAATTTGCTGAGATGCTAAATAAAACCAGCCATGGCCATACTTGAGGTTGACAAATTACGGTCATTTGAATCCTAACCTCGTTGCCAATGTGGTGTTGCTACACAGTGGTGTAGAAAGGGCATTTGATGCCCCGAGGGGGTCTCAATTTTGGCCCCCCCTACCTATTGTAAAAATCAAATTCTTACTATCATATTCTTATAAGAAGGTTGAATAAAATTTAAAAATATTAGGAAAGTAATAGAGGACAAATAGAGCAGAAATAAAAATAAAAAGCACTAATATATATTTACACACACTTCACTATTTCGATGCTACAGTGGAATCTAATCCAATTTAACATAAGATTTCAAAGATTCAAATATAAATTAAAAATGTATATATATATATTTAAATATTTCACCCTAAAAATATAAAATTAAATTTAGATTAAGATTAATTCAATTTAACTAATATAATTCAATTGTATTTATTTATTGTATAATCGTGGTAGCAGGCACAATCTTAACCAATACTACAGTAGCATCGAAATATTGAAGTGTGTGTGAATATGTGTTAGTGTTTATACTTTTAGTTGTGATTTATTATTTTCCTACTATTCTATAAATTTATTTGTTACAATTTTTTTTGTTCAATGCACTTTATTTCATACATATTATAAGAAGCTTAGTAAGAGCGTGGATAAAAATAAGATTGAAAAACCAATCCTGCTTAAAATCAAAAATGTAGCGAGCCTCAACCAAGCAAAAGGCAGTTAAAACAGTGAAACTCTATGTAATAATAATAATCAT
The DNA here is from genome assembly GCA_902151455.1 of Timema bartmani. NCBI lineage: Eukaryota > Metazoa > Arthropoda > Insecta > Phasmatodea > Timematidae > Timema > Timema bartmani. Next base: position 89,327 of record CABFWB010002764.1, on the reverse strand, counting down.
TTTTTAATTATTATATTTCATCTTAGTTTCCCATATTTGCTTAATTTTTTACAAAATGACATCTCTATGATTCCCCTTGAGAGTGCGGAGCCTCCGCGCCCCACCACACCCTCCACCCCACTGTTTCCACAGATGGATATGCCTAGTAAGCTCCTTATTTTAAAACTGTTAACTCATGTTGCCCCAATGGCATGAATATAAATTTTACAATTATTATTGTATTTATATTATTAATAAATTTATTTATTGATTTAAAGTTAAATTATACAGAATCCATACAGAAGTATTATTGAAATATTTTGATGATTACTTTGGTTAGTAAATAAAAATACATATTTATACAATGCCAAATTTTAGTGATTTTCATTCATTGATAGTAGCCAAATTTGTGCGTCCTATAGAAAATAAGGTTTAAATTAATTTCACCTACATTATATGGAATCGTGTACTTTACTCTGCATTCAAATTTTCATTTATGAATGGTTACATTTCAGATACAACTTAATATCTCGCTCTAAGCACAAAACAATGAAAACAAAATATTATACTAAAATATTTCATGGGTCAAACATATAAGAAATAAACATCATGGTATTAAAGTAAAGGTTGTCCAATCACCAAACATTCAAGCTACAAATGCTGATAAACTTTTTTTTTAATATCATTGTTGAACCTGTACTAGGGCTTAGTTTTTGTTCATATTGTGTGAAAGATGGGTACAAATTATTATGAGCTCATTATAATGGCAGTCACATGTAATAAAAGTGTATTTATGTTCAGTGTACATAGTAAAAAAGTATTCTTTTATTATTCATATATGTTAATAATTATTAATATTATTAAAGTGTTTATGTTAGTAAACAATATCTAATATACTTCCTGTATTTTAATAATAATAATAATTTTAGTTTTAAAATGTTCATTTCCAATGTGTTATTTTATAACATAATTTTTTCTTAAATCGCAAATAGTATAGGCCATACATAAAACTAACCAATGAATTTATATATCAAAAGATATATTAAATTAGGGATTCATTGACATTTAATAACGCTGAAATCAAAGATTTTTAATAATATCAAACTTTGGTGACCGGACTTGCTGAAAGCACAAGCATTTCACAATTCCATATACATGGTGTTCGAAAACTCATGGCCTGTTGTACACACATGCTTGAATAGCTATGCTCTCCCGGCGCTGTACGACGAAACAACGGTAGGTAGCACAGCCACTTTATGAACAACTTTAGAACCTTGACAGTCGCCTACCTTCCATACTTTTGTGATGTACAAGTTGCATTTGATTCTATCTCACGGCGTTCCTTGTTTTAAGAAAATGACTTGCTTCATGGTTAGTAGAATACCTAAAACTAGATAAACCATATAAGGCTTCTAAATAGAGTATTATTAATTTATAATTGAATATTTAGGTTACATTTTAAGTAATTTCCTTTGGTAATTTTCTATGAATAAGAAACAAACTGGAATTATTATGTTACTGTACTGTACTGTACATAAAGATAAAATAAGAGTTGAGAGAGATAGTTAAGGACAAACCAGTGCAGGACAACATGTAGATGGTACGGCCATGTGAGAATAATGGAGGAGGATATATCAAAGAAAATGTTGGATATTGAAATGTGGGGTCGGGGGGTGAAGGAAGCCAAGAATAAAACCAGGTGGTAAAAAAGGTGGATGAAGGGATTGTGTAGGAGAGAGTAGAGGACTGGTGTCTTGGTGGTGGAGGATAATGCTACCCACTCAGTTGGTTAAATGTCGTAAACTAAACACTTTATTTAAATTCATCGCGCAGCCCTCAGGAACTATTTACCAACACTTTACCTCCTGCCCCATTTTCCCACGAACACACTACTGTCCACTCTTCAGTCACACATCATCAATATTGTATATATTTATATTCTCTACCAAAGTTTGCTCCAGTCTATACCCGTACAGAAGTAGACAAGGAGCCCGGATGCATGTCACACTGCAGATTCACACGTTCGCTGAAAAACTAGCACAGAACAGAAACGTAGTCACGTGACGAGCTTTAAACCAATCACAAGATTTCCGTCTTATCGGCGCAACCTGTTTCGTTAAAGTTCAACTCATTTCTACTTTCATCCGCTTTGTCTGAGCTATTCGGCACAGGAGAACCAATCAAATCTCAGAACCAACCATCTCTAATCAGTACGCACTCGCATTTGACAACGCATGCACTCTACAACCAGAGGTAAGCAGTCAGCTTCGTTGGCCGTTGTGAGGAGATTTGAAACAACCTGTTAATGTAAAGCGTGTTTATCGATGTATTGGATTGTGCCAAGACACAGCGTTATAATTTGAAAACAACCATCGGGAGAATGATTTAGGATATAATATGTTTATCCACTAGAAAATATTTGTTTATAATCAGCTGTTTTAAGTTAGCGTTGCAAAGCATCTTTGGTCAACAAACAGCGAGGGAATTACTGCGCGTCTCAAGCAGGTTTTGCTCTCTATTTTCGGTGAACGTGTGAATCAAGCTTTAGGGGTCCTTAGTTTAATTCTACCTGCTTTGGTGGACGAATGGTCTAGGGCAGGCATGTCCAACCTGCAGTCCTCAAGTTTGTTATGTGCGTCTCACCAGCCCAAATTGAAATACTTCAAATTGCAGAACAAATTAGGTTCTTGATTTTATTATATCCAAGCAATAGTTCCTATAAACTTCATGCATGGCCCCCGGTCAGTTCTCCAAGAACTTGTGCATCCCTTGGTCAGTAAACGGTTAGATATGTTTGGACAAAGTCATCACTATTACAAAATGCTGAATGGCTGATGACGGGAAAGATTGTCGTTCAAATAGCGGTAGGGTGTATTGAAAGTGTGATTTTCAAAATGGTTGTCCACGAAAATGTGGGTACACTGCCTCTGAAATTTGCCTTGCTCATATCTAACACATTAACGTAATCAGTGTGTATGTATATGATCCAAACGGGTAGTAAGTCACGGTGCTAAAAAATAAGTCAATACTAAAAACTTAGTCCGGATTTGTTCTAGGAAATCTTAACATGTGGATACATGCTAATATAACCTTTAGGGTTTGCACCTTAGACGTATTTCATGATAGATAGAAAAAAAATCAATTTTGAGTCTGATACGTTATGCATGGCTATCATGGATCTGTTTATCTGAAAAACCGGTAAATATCTAAATCGGAAACTTGATATCACCCTCCACACTCAGAGTAACCTTGATCTTTGCTTTTACACATATTGTTGGACTGATGTCTTAGACCACATGATCACCGATGTGGGTGGAGCCCTAACTAAGAGAGATAAAAATCTTAAACATTGCTTACTTGTTTAGGGTATCTGTTTGATGTGCATCGTGGGTGCTTATTTTTACTATGATATATTACGGTACCGCTGCCTTATACTGCGTAGTCTTGTGTATGGATGACTATCAAACCTATAACTCCAATGTTCTAAGACTTTGGATATGTATTCTAATAAAATATAATGTGCGCAAATTAGTGACATTTGTTAAAGCATTGTCATATAACACGGGACCCAAAAATCAAATAATCACCAGTAGGTTTTAGTAAAAAGGCATACAATATTCATTACTTTCAGCCTTAAACTCCAAAAAAATTTAACAGACCACAAACTTCACCTGAGCAACACTTGCAGATAGTTGTATTAACTAAACAACAACATCCTATTTAACTATAATTAGGCTAATAAATGGTACGATGCACCGTAAAGACTTTCTTTCTCTTTAATCTTAAAATAGATACGTTTACTAACAACTCGTAGAATTTGTCAAACGAAATATTATTTACTGTTTCAGAAACAATCCTAAAAAATCCTAAATGAAATAATTGACACCGTTAAAGGAACATTGAGTAAAGAGGAGCATCTCTATCCATTTAATCAATTTAATTTTTAAAGACTTGAATAAAAAATATAAATATTGGCTTTTATATCAGAAACTATTGATTTTTTAAAATATATTTCAACCATAAGAGTTTTATATTTAATATAAGTACATCTCTAAATTAGTAAATTATATCATACCTCAAATAGTTGTGGAGATATCAAATTTAGAAATTTCTGCTTATGTAAAGTTTCATTAAAATCATTTTCATGGAAATGAGAGGATTTCCATTTTGTTTTTGATTCTAAACATTGGGTAGATATAAAATTTAATAAAAATCGTTAGAGTGGATTTTGGGAAAATCGATTTGATCTTTTTTTGCCCATCATTAGTAAATTACCCTTAATTTTAGGGTTAGATATATCATTCCAAAACCCCCTCTAGGGATCTTATGAAAACTCTAAATATCAAGTTTTAACCCGACCGGTGAAATGGTTTCGGCTCTAGCCCGAGATATAGACAGACAGACAGACGGCATCACGAAAACCACTTTTTCGGCTCCACGGTCGTCGACACTTATCAAAATCTCAAATTCAAATTTTTTGACGATGACAATAATTATCTCTTCGAGAGGTCGAGAGATACCCCTTGGTTAGAACACTAAACCAAATGTGTCCTAATGTAAGGCGCCAGAGCCTTTTATTTATTATATTCACTTGGTGATTTAGATGTCCCGTGACTTACTATCCGATCGGGTTATCCACATATCTACACTAATAGAGATAATTTAGAGGAAGTGTAACTGCCATTTACGTGGGGAGAGAGAGGAGAGAGAGAGAGAGAGAGAGAGAGGAAGAAGGATTTGACCTCACTGTAACCTTGTAATCTTAAAATCAGTCCAGACGAGACTGACGCATTTGTGTACGCGTCTTAACCGCTATTTATAATTACTATGGAAAAAATAATCCACTATTTAGATTATTTTCTTTACTACACACATGTTTTTTTAACGATTTAAGAGTCTACAAGCAAATTATTTTAAGCATAATACTTCAACTGGACCGCTTCACCAGTCTAAGGTATCACTATAGCAATAGACTAGATTGTCAATGACGGGAATATCAGGGTTCGAGTCCCTGTTGGGTGTATTAAGGGTGTTGTCTTCCTAAGTGGTTTTTCGCGCTCCTTCCGCGCCAATTCGGGTACACCTCCTCTAAATCTAACCTTTCTTATCCCTAACACATTAGAGTAATTGGTACATAGGAGTACAACCAAACCGGGTAGTAAGACTGAGTGCTAAAAATAAACGAGGAAACTTCAAACTCATGAGTCAACCAGGAGAATCGTGTCTTGGACGTGGATCACAAGATGTATTCCTGGTTAGTATTACAAGGGGATATTCATCTTCACGCTGACCGGCCCCGTGGTGTGGCCGAAAGGGGAACTACTTACCTCAACGGTTTGGTTGGTTGCACTTAAGTTAGGTTAAGAGTTTCTACAAGCTCCACAGCCCCATACTCACTATCACCATCACCTCATATCAATGGGACATAGAAAGAGCCTCTACGGAAAATATGTACTGTTAGTACATTCAGGCGTCCCCTAGTCAATAGTACTTTATTACTGGCTAATCTTTACACTACTAGGCTACGATTGTTGTAGCCTAAGTGCGCAATATAGATATTTTCACTGTCACTTTTAATCTTCTCTCTAGTCAGATTATACCGGAAAACAGATTATAAGTTAATCCAAAATAAATAATTTAACAGGGTGTGTTTTTAGTCATATAAAACTATGTTGGTGAGTTTGAGGGGTCTGGTGAAAGTGAGGGTGGGAGAGGGGAGGCAATGGCTCGTAAATCATCTTGTTCATTGCGGTTCATCGAGAGGATGAATTGTGTGTCTTGTTCTGACAGCCAGTAAATGGATATTGGGACCGCCTGAATGCTCGAGGTTAATAGATTGTTGGGCGACCATCTTACACACGGAAATGGAGTGACCTCTAGAGAGCTACAGTCATGGAACTAGGAATGCAAGGAGTATGGATGCAAGATTTGTTTTGATTGATTTAATTATCTATCTCAGTATTAGCCGGTAATTTATGGGTATTTTTCTACATCATTCAATATTTATTTTTAAAAATAAGAATTTATCACTTTTTATTTCTCTTCCATGCTGTCCGCAATTAATTACAAAAGTGGAGTAGGGTTGAGAAAAATACTTTATAGTAAATGTTCCCCTATTTGAGTGTAGAGATGAGTAGGAAAAAATTAATAAAAACACACTTTGAGTACAACAAGCCTGTGCTAGGGCCCAACCTCCCCGTCCCAGGAAAGCCATATTAGTTAGGACTGACACCTTGTCCTTGTGCCCATCAATGTCGGCAAATAAATACAACAAAAGACTAGTAATAGCTAATAGATTATTGAGATAGATTTTTCCTGTAATTAAAAGGCTATGAAATGCTAAGAAAACATTTCAATATGAATAAAATACCAAGGTTCTAGTTTCTAATAAATCGGGTGATTTCGTTAACATCTGATATTAAAGACTGTCATGGTCTATTTCAACATGATTTTGTGGACAGTATTATTTTATGACAAAGTTCATTGCCTTTTTTTAAAACAAATGATTGATTCTTGGGTCACAACTGTTAAATCTAGTGTCATAAAAGCAACTTGATATACCGTTTGGGCATATTCATTACATTAGATATTTATATTTTATGACTTTCAATAATATTGCATTAAGAGATCTACAAACATTATGATACTAATAACTAATAAATCCTACGCTACTTTAAGATATGCAAAATTTAATAAATTCAATATTTATATCAGGCATAATATATAATTGTTTTACCAGTTTTTTTATGGGTGTGAAATGTAGTCTCTTATCTTATAAGACGAAAACAAATTTAAGGTGTTCGAAAACAAATTACTTGGAAAAATATTTGGTCCAAAAATCGATAAGGTTATTGGGGAGTGGAGGAGTTTATAAAATGAGGAGTTAAATACTGTGTTCACACTACAAGACATTGTTAGGAAGTCTCGTATATTACGGTGGGCAGGACATGCATCATGAATGGGAGATTCTAGAACATTGTTGAGGGCACTGGCAGGCAAACCCAATGGGAAGAGACCATTGGTAAGACCTAGACGTAGATTGGATAACAATATAATGGACCTGAAAGAAATAGGGTGTTATTATTATTATTATTATTAGCACCGCGTCTTACTAACCGTTCGGGTTGTATGCACTTACGCTAATGTGTAATGGTAGGGTGATTGTGAGATGAAATGGAAGACCTACAGTTTAACGTGGAATCCGAACCACGGTGGAGGCCTGGCATTCCTCACATTCGATAGGGTGTAATGAGGGGGAATGAATGGAGCTAGCTCGAGATAGAGGCAAGTGATGTACTTTTGTAAGCGCAGCAATGAAAATTTGGATTCCTAATACCATAGAATAAATAAATAATTTAGTATAATAATTATTGTATTTCCTAGACATTAATTTGAGGATGTAGGAAACGTGAGCAAAGGCCAGTGTTTTTGCAGTTTTGATAATAAAACATTTTTGGCCAAAATAAATAAAATATTGCTTCAGTACAAACATAGAGTTTGATTTTCTACACATTATGATAGTAACATTACTTGAATATCTGTAATGTGCATAACGGCATTAGATGACAAACTGTTTAAATGAAGAGAAAATATTGTCATTAAATTCTGGGACAACTTTAACAGATATTCAACAACTGTTGATATCACAATGTGATATGTGATGTGGGTTTGTACTGAAGCAATACTTGATTTATTTTGACCAAAAACTGGAATAACACTGGCTTTCCTCGCGTCTTCTACAAACCCACCTTAGCTATCCAAGCAATATTAGTGCCTTATTAGAGTGAAATGAAAGCCAGTTGTACCTCGTTTAACCCACTAGATGTGTGTGAAGGTTGTCCAATATGTTATCACAGGTTGTAGCGTGTCTGCCAACCAAGTTAAGGGTACCAAGTTCGATATTTGGTATAGTTGAAAAAGTATTATAGGTGAAATGATGGTTTTATCTTTAACAGTTATAAATAAACGCGAGCGAGACTGAATTTGTGTCCTCTTTAATTAACTTAGTTTTTAAGTCGTGTTTTAATGTAGTTAATCTATTAAATAAATTGCACGGTGCACCGTATAGACATTTTCACACTTTTATCTTAAAATATACATTTACTAAAATGCGTATGATTCGTGAAACGAAATAATATATTGCGGTAGAAACACTACAACAAAAATCATAAATGAAATAATATACACTGTTACTTACTTACTATAAATAACTCTATAGTATTAGCCATTAGGAACTAGAAACATTGTTACAGAAAAAATTAGAAAAGAGACACATCATTGTCCACCAAAGAGGATACGAATCAAATTTATTTTCAAAGACCTGAGTTAAAATGTGTATATATCTGCTTATAGCTCAGAAATGATTGGTCTTATAAAAATATAGTACAAATGAAAGATTTTTATCTTTAATAGTACTACAACTTTACAACCATGCGTTATTTAGTATCTCAAATAGTTGCGGAGAAATTATCCTCAAAGTCATTTTCATTAGATAATAAGAATTTATGTCTTGTTTATAATGATAAAAGGGTCTAGATATAAAATTTAATCAAAATTGTTTGAGCTAATTTCGAGAAGATCAATTTGTTCTCCTTTTACCCTTCAGCAAACTTTCCTTACTTTTATGGTTAAACCCACGGGGGGACCTTATGAAAACCCTAGTTACCAAGTTTTAGTCCAATCGGTAAAATAGTTTCAGCTCTAGTCCGAGGTCGAGACAGACAGACAGACAGACAGACAGACAGATGGCATTGCGCAAACCACTTTTCTTGTTACAGGTGGTCGTGAAAGGTCAACATTTATAAAAATCTCAAGTTCAATTTTTTTGGACGATCACAATCATTCTTTCTCCGAGGTGTCGAGAGAAAGTAAAGAAAAGTGTACTTTAAGCACCTCTGATTAAAGAAGCCTGAGGTACAAAGTCAAACTATGGACTCTCAGTTAGAAGGACATGGACAGGCAGCGAATAGAGTAAAGATCTCTCATCACAGCGTTGGGTTGATCTAGGTCACGTGCATTGCCAGTAATTTTCCATGCTCTTCAAGTAAATGCTGATGCAATCTCTAAAAATAATACCTATTCCTCAGGCTCAATGGTCATTAAGAGAGATCGATTGTCATAGAGATTACTTTATCTATATCAACTTCTACTAATCTGGGTTGCTTGCATATTTACACTGAGGAGGAACGGGGGAGTGTAGAGATGAAAAATATATATATTTTTAGCACTGCTACCCATTAGGAAGTGTACCATCATTTGTGTGGAGGAAGAGTGGAAAACCATTTTGGAAAAACCATCCTCAGTACACCCGACCTAGATTCGAACCTCGATCTCCCCGTCATCGGCAGTCTAGCCTACTGCAAGAGTAGCCCGTTAGACCACGCGGCCACTAAATCGGGTGAGATAGAATTTAATGGAGGTGTATCCACATTTTATTATAGTTAGAAGTGGGAAACTATTTAGGGAAAGCAACCTGAGTAGGCCCAGATAGGAGTCAATCCCCAACTTATCCTTCATCAGCTAGCCAGACTTAACGATACTGTCACCTTTGTCTGCATGCCCACCTTTAAGGGTTTCCTGTAGTATTAAAAGATATATAATTGAATATTTATAAGAAAAATATATTCGTATGCACAAGACTAACAACTTAACTGAACCTAAGAGATAATTTATATTACTCATCTCACAACCATGAATGAAGGGACAGATCTAAATGTGTAGTAGGCCTACTGTAGACTCCTAGACATTTAATACTACTGTAATTCTCTTTAACCCTCTTCTAGGAGGGAACCAGAAGCTTCTTATAGGCCAAACGAATCGTCCTCTCTCTAGAAAGTGTTACACTGTGAAATGTGTCTAGGGAGGCAGGTAAGTGATGAGTCCTCTCTCTCCGCTCAGTAGCACCGTAGAGCTATCTGGTCTAGAGGGGCATGTAATGTGCTCCGGAGGAATGTGTCACGTGACTCCGGGCAGGGAGCTCATTAATCTCCGTGGCAAGAGAGGGCGAGAGGGCACTAGCTTTCTCTCCCTTCCCTGTAGTAAGGGGGGCAGATTTCACCTCCCCTTGATTCAAGAGAAGGGGTTCCCACACGTGATGGAATGGATGTTAGAGGTTATGTTGGTATTTAGGAGGGGAGTCACCTGAACACTGACCGTTCCGTTTTTCAACTAGGATTCAGCCACGATCACATACAAGGTACACATCAGAGCCACAGCCTCCAGGTTAAAATGGCTGTACTTCGTGGGAGAGCCTGAGTTCTTCAACATGAGGAGCACTATGTTTAGTTCCAAGTGACAACATCGCTATCAAGTAGGTATGTTTAAAAACAATTCATTTTAAAGATGGCTTTACTAAATAACAAATAAAAATTGCCTCCTAGTGCCAATAAACTGGCTTTCAGAAAGCTAGGTTCAGGTAGTGGCCCAAGCCCCTTCACACAAGACAACACCTCTAAACTAGCTTACTCAGACTGCAAATTACAGAGAAAACTTAGAATACTGTGGTATTTTTTTGTTCAAGTGAATGTTAACAAATTGTCTAGTTGTAATTAATTTTCAAATAACGTCGACTAGTTACTTGTCTGAAAGGGTTTGTTCATTATAAGTGGTATGGGGGTGAATTGGGGGGAGGGATTGCTGGTACCTAAACTATTGTTTGGACCCCCTCCCCTTTACAACGAACAATTTGAAAGTGAGTTGTTTCGCTTGGAAGTGCAGTTATAGTGTAATGGTTGGGGAACAGGAGGTATAAACTTATCTTGTTAGGAGGAACATTAGACGTTAGTTTATAAAGTCACTAAAACAATTTTAATATATTCATACATCAAGTCATGTTATCTGCAGCTGGCACTTTTGATAGATATAATCAAGACCTTTAAAATAACACAAACAATAATATTATGGTAAAATGTTATATATTTTGGCAGCAAATAATTATGTTTGAATTTTCTCTACTGTTCTTGCAACCAAAATCAAGGTATATTAGTGCCACTTCCATGTTTGGTATCTTGTAATGTTCCAATTTTGGGATTATTTCTAGATTGTAACGCTACAAAACCTAAGAGTGTCAGTAGAGCCCAAGGCAGTAGTGTCCCGAATAGAGAGGTTTCGGACTTTGGGGTCATTTACTCTTGCCACTGGAAGTACAATGTATTATTTTGGGATTCATAACTTCATTAATATGAATTTTTTTTTGTCATTTTACCCAATAATTAAATGTATTATATGAAGAAAAAAAATTATCAAAGAATTTTCATTCTGTGTTTGATACTTTTTTGAATTTCCAGAGCAGGGAAAAGTACCCGAAAAAATATATTATTTAGTGTTATAGTGTGATTTAAAACAACTTTAACCCAATAGTTTAGGCGGTACGTAAAACCATACTGCACCTTTCAGTCACAGGTTAGCACTTTGTTGTGCCTCACTGTTCAATCGGCCCTTATATCTTTCCTCCGCACTTGCACAGGCCTCGCCATCTCCCCTCTCTAGACGCAGACGCAGACGCAAAAAAGCATGCTCTAATGCACTCTGAAGGGGTGCACGAGAGCAAATTCCAACACGTACCGACCAATTGGTCACACCGTGTGGTTTTCGGGTAATTAACAGATGGGTTGTCGCATTTCGCGAAGTTACTGAAACAAACAAAAAAGCATATTATTAATAAATATTAATTTAGAAAAACAAAATTGTGGGGAACCAAATAAGGGTTTTTTAGAGTTACGTGTGGAGACACTACTCTATGGGGGGCTGGGTGAGAGCCTCCCAAACCACATTTGTCACATCTCGCTTATCCGAGCAGGGCTTTGGGACGTCGGTGGCACCCTCCAGGGTCGATGACGTAATTCCCAAGCCCCTGGATAAGAGGATTGGT
>CABFWB010002764.1:49782-74285 GCA_902151455.1 Timema bartmani | reverse complement strand
TCTCATGTTCCACTGCGACTCACGTTGCCGGAACTTCTTCATGTTCCACCGCGACTCACGTTGCCGGGACTTTCTCATGTTCCACCGCGACTCACGTTGCCGGGACTTTCTCATGTTCCACCGCGACTAACGTTGCCGGGACATCCTCGTGTTCCACCGCGACTCACGTTGCCGGAACTTTCTCATGTTCCACTGCGACTCACGTTGCCGGAACTTCCTCGTGTTCCACCGCGACTCACGTTGCCGGGACTTTCTCATGTTCCACCGCGACTAACATTGCTGGAACTTTCTCATGTTCCACCGCGACTAACGTTGCCGGGACATCCCTCTGTTCCACCGCGACTCACGTTGCCGGAACACCCTCGCTGACCATTTTTCTTACCCCTACCCACACGTGTCTGAATACAACGTTGCCATCGTCGTGACATCAACCAGTTACCCCCGAAACCGCAGCGAGGGATAACAACTTTACACAATAATTGGTGACACTTAAAGGAACTAATCTGAAAGTGGAGCCACAAAATTGTTTCCTTAAGATACAAAATGGCGGCATTTTTACAATATGGTTGACTATATTTAAGAATTCTGCTATTTCTAGCAGATAAGTGCATTTTAAACCTACAATTATTACATTTTCTATCAATTTTTTTGTTGAGTCCAAAATTAAAGATTAGGAACCTTAATTTTAACTCTAAAAGGCCCTAATTTTAAAAAAGTAGCTGCCTAAATCAGGGCTTGGTGACTTTTGCTTGTCATTTTTTACCAGTATTAAATGCTTTATTCATATAATCTAATGATTTATATTACCATAAATTTTGTTTCGAATTAATCAGATCCTTTATATATAATTAATGTACACATCTATATATGAAAAAACATGTTCAATCTCTAATTCAAATATTTACTTGTGACACTAATAATATATAATTAATGTCACACAGATAAATATATACTACAGGCTAAAACGAAAATATATATAAAATAAACAAAGTTCAGGAGAAATAATTCATGCAAAAGCATACCTTTTATTGCAAATGAACCTTTAAAAGAAACGTACGTTATATAGTATTGTTGTTGATTATAATTATATTTACTATGCCAGAAAATGTATTCAATAGAGCAAAGCTCAGCTTAAAAATATTTTTCCGTTGGTCAGTGATTAAATAATTAGTAAAACTAACAAAATAATTTTTGGAATAAATTTGATTAGATAAAATCATTTAGTATAGTTTTTTATAAAATGTAACTGTAAACTAATTTATAATTGTATGGCCGGTTGTATTAAAATATAGCTTAGGGAAATGCAGTAAAACTGTGTTAGTCACAGCCAGCAATACGGAAAAAAATCATGTTGTGATCTAAAGATCCTGTAGATGATAAATGTTCATCTGATCCTTTTCAGGACGTATCAGAACATGAATCGAAAATAACCAAATTTAACAAACTTTAAGATTTGTTTGACTTCTTTCATCAGTCAGTCAGGCTCCTGTCTACTGAGCTGGAGGACATGGGTTCAGTTCTTGGCAAGGCCAAAAAGAAGTATAATTTGTGAAACTAGGTTTACCCTTGCACAGTGATTAACCAACGTCCTGGGGTACTGGATGTTGTGTCTGGTCTAAAATTAATATATTTTGTAAGTCGTATACTGATATATTCAGTCGGGCAAGAAAATGCTCACTAAACCAAATAAAACAAATTCAAAGCTTGGAAAAAATAAATAATAAATTGTCATAATAAATAACTATTCGCTTACCACCGGTCTTGATATTTATAATTATTACTCCACAAATATGAATTTGATACTATTCATTTTTCTTTAAAGCTTAAAGATTATTTTAATGATGCTATATTTTAAAACGATCGTGCTAGTGCTACGGAAAATCAGTAAAATAAATTGTTATCACCCCTCTAACCTCCAATCCAGAGAATACCACTATAGGTTTAAAATACTAAATTCCCTACATTCTATTACTATTAAACTGGCATTAATGACTTGGCACTCTATTTTACTAGCGGCTGGGTGAGAAGTGAACGAAGCAAATAAAAGAAGAACTTGTGTGTTGAAGTAAAAATAAAATAAAAATATAATTACTCAGATTCGAAGTCTCTGATATTTTCCCAATTTGGCAATCAGCCCAAAAGCCAGATTCCCCCTTTTGAGATAGGTACTACGCTAGGGGGATAAGGAGAGGGGGTTAACAACCCCAATAAATCTTGGCTGTGTATTCTATATCATTGGGTTCGTAGCCAGGTTGTTGATCAATAATTCTGGTGAACAAAGTGTCGGCAAGTTTGTAGACTGTAACCCTACGGTCACAGCAGAGTCCGACGAGTGAACGGGCGAATCTCTTGTTTATTCGTTTGGGATTGTGGGATTGTGGGAGGTAGAAGGCTTACTTTCCACAGATGAATTTGTTCGAGGAACAATCCGCCACTTGTTTAATATTTTAGTTCTCTTCTTGTGAATCGTGTTGGTTTTCTCTCTTATACATTTTACCCACACCTAAACAGTGTCAGAGAGATTTATTTGACTTGGGTTCTGTTTTTTAACTTAAATCATATTAAAGAAGACAATATTAATGTGTCTTTATTTATAAATTTCTTAAGTGATATGGGTTAGTCAAATATATAGTAATCACTTTCAATTTAAAAAAATATTGTAAGATCTTAAATATATCTTATTGAGTTTATATTTATTTTGACTTGCTGACTATATATTATTTTATTATCATTTGGTGCCTCATATTTAATTTTGTTATCTTACATTTGTGATATTTGTTTAATTTACTGGGAGTAGATTTGTCTTTTTATATTAAAAACTTATGTTACTAAATCAAAAATATCTTAAAAATTATGTAATAATAGCAAACATTAACATAAAACACTAAAAGAAAGAAGAATTTGCTAGCAAATATATGTTTATACTAGCTTTTGCCCGCAGCTTCTCTCTCACTAATGTCAGTTTTAAAAATACGCTCGTTGAAACAAAAACATTTCTAAGCCCAGAGCTTATAATTTCCCGCACAGAGAAGAAATTATGCAACGTATTTGATTGAAATTACCTGGATGGAAATATTGTAGTTGGAAAGATGTAGTCGATCTTCAAAATGATAAAATGCAATATATTGTAATTATTTTTGATCTGATATTAGACAGACAGAATATGTGTATTAATTGAAGAAACTAAAGTAATACAATTTAAGGAAAGGATCATTTGTAAAGGACCATAGTGGTTCTATCATCAGGAGCAAGCAGTTACAGGTTGCAGCTAGAACAATCAAGGGAACACACCATTTAATATCTGTCCATGTAAGAAACACTTGCCGCGGAGATAAACACCTGCCACTTTCAGGGTTTGTCTTTGCTCAGTGTTGATGGCCATCTTTGATATGACATTGCATGCACTTAAAGTGAGTGGGTAGGTCTGATGTAATCATGGGTATACTTGATATCAAGAACCATTCTCCCATGACAGTCTATTGGAGACAACTCAGTACTTATCCGAGGCCTATATCAACAAACTGTGTAAACAAATTAGATCTACACGTTTATAAACGCTATCAGAAAGCAAATGAAATGAAATAATAATTTGGGCTAGAGAAATAGATATAGAGAAAGTCAAAGATAAAAGAACATCACTCTTTACCAAAGATCATAAATAAAATGATGGGATGCCTAATGCGAATCATATTGAAAATAAATGGTACGGCGCACCGCACAGACTTTCTCTCTCTTTCTATAAACTCGTAAGATTTCTGAACGGAATAATGTACATTGTATCATCACCACTCCACATAAGAGCACGCATAAAATAATATACAATGCTATATAATCAATGAGAAAAGAGGCGCATCTTTGTCCACCTAAGAGCATTTCAAACAGTTTAATGTCTTCCACAAGGGTCAACACTTCGTATTAAAATTTCGATTTCTGGTTAAAATTTTAACATTTTATAAGGTGTTGCAGATCTTCAAGTCATCGCATTGATATTTAATTATTCATTTATACATTTTGACCAATAAAAAATGTAAATATTGACTATTGAGTCTAAAATGGAGATAGATCATTGCTATGCAAACATTTCTCCTAAGAGATTTAAGGAAAAATAACATACTTTTTTAGATACTTATATTTAATTACTCTATGGCATTGGAGAATTATTGCGTTAAGACTTAAGTAGTATATGTTTACAACTAAAGCTCACAAAATTGTATTAATATATTTGCAAATATCTCAGAAACTGCTGCTTTTATAAAAATATATGTCAAATAAAAGTTTTTTATTTCTAATAGTCCTACAATTTTGCAATGATAAGTTGTTTAGTTTCTCCAATAGTTGTGGAGATACGGAAATTAACGCTTCTGTAAAGTACCCTAAAAATCATTTTCATAGGAAAATGAAAATAGCCAGTTTATTTATAATCTTAATCAACGCCTAGATACGAATTTTAATCAAAATCGTTTGAGCAGATTTTGAGAAAACCAAATTTTTCTCTTTTCGCCCTTCAGTAAACTACCCTTAATTTTAAGTTTTTATAGACACACAGACAGACGGCATTGCAAAGACTATTTTTTAGGGTTCGGGGGGTCATGAGACGTCGACATCCATCAACATTTCAGGTTAGTTTTTTTTTACGGTCGCAATACTTAAACTTTAATGTCCAAAAAGTTAAAAAAATTCATATAATTGCGTATAGATTGAAAGTTATTGATTTTATAAAAATATGTTTCGGATAAAATATCTGTATTATAAATATATATACATATTTGTAATGCTAAGTAATTTCATATCTCAAATAGTTTCGGAGCTATTATAAAAAATGTTAATTTACGCATCAGACCGGAGCCCTTAAAGCCATTTTGCCGAAATATTGAGAGTAGCCATTTTGTTTGGAATATTTATTAATGTTCATAAATGAAATTTAATCAAAATCGTTAGAGCCGATTTTGAGAAAATCGACTTTTTCTCTTTTTGCCCTTCAGTAAACTACCCTTAATTTTAAGTTTTAATAGACACACAGACAGACGGCATTGCAAAGACTATTTTTTAGGGTTCGGGGGGTCATGAGACGTCGACATCCATCAACATTTCAGGTTAGTTTTTTTTACGATCGCAATACTTAAGCTTTAATGTCCAAAAAGTTAAAAATATATATATAATTGCGTATAGATTGAAAATTATTGATTTTATAAAAATATGTTTCGAATAAAATATTTGTATTATAAATATATATACATATTTGTAATGCTAAGTAATTTCATATCTCAAATAGTTTCGGAGCTATTATAAAAAATGTTAATTTACGCATCAGACCGGAGCCCTTAAAGCCATTTTGCCGAAATATTGAGAGTAGCCATTTTGTTTGGAATATTTATTAATGTTCATAAATGAAATTTAATCAAAATCGTTAGAGCCGATTTTGAGAAAATCGACTTTTTCTCTTTTTGCCCTTCAGTAAACTACCCTTAATTTTAAGTTTTAATAGACACACAGACAGACGGCATTGCAAAGACTATTTTTTAGGGTTCGGGGGGTCATGAGACGTCGAAATCCATCAACATTTCAGGTTAGTTTTTTTTACGATCGCAATACTTAAGCTTTAATGTCCAAAAAGCTAAAAATATATATATAATTGCGTATAGATTGAAAATTATTGATTTTATAAAAATATGTTTCGAATAAAATATTTGTATTATAAATATATATACATATTTGTAATGCTAAGTAATTTCATATCTCAAATAGTTTCGGAGCTATTATAAAAAATGTTAATTTACGCATCAGACCGGAGCCCTTAAAGCCATTTTGCCGAAATATTGAGAGTAGCCATTTTGTTTGGAATATTTATTAATGTTCATAAATGAAATTTAATCAAAATCGTTAGAGCCGATTTTG
The DNA here is from genome assembly GCA_902151455.1 of Timema bartmani. NCBI lineage: Eukaryota > Metazoa > Arthropoda > Insecta > Phasmatodea > Timematidae > Timema > Timema bartmani. Next base: position 68,390 of record CABFWB010002764.1, on the reverse strand, counting down.
AGAAAATCGACTTTTTCTCTTTTTTCCCTTCAGTAAACTACCCTTAATTTTAGGGGTAGATATCCAATTCCAAAAACCCCTCGGGGCAACCCTATGAAAACCCTAGATATCAAGTTTCAGCTCAATCGGTAAAATAGTTTAGGCTCTAGTTGGAGGTACAGACAGACAGACAGACAGACAGACAGACAGAAAGACAGACAGACAGACAGACAGACAGACAGACAGACGGAAATTCAAAAACCACTTTTTCGGATTCAGGAAGTCATGAAACGTCAAAATTCATCAAAATCTCGAGTTCGATTTTTTTGACGATCACCATACTTTCTCTACCTGTAAGATAGAGAGAAAGTAAAAAGGAGCATCATGTCTCACTTAGCTTTATCAAAGAGCATAGCTCCTGACCAAGCTATGGCAACAGATCGTGGTATTTAAATACTTTTAGCTCCCGACAGAAGGTAGGCATTGGTTTTGAACTTAACTTTCAACTTCTGTAAATGCAATGCTAATAAGGTGCTTTATTAATTTATTTCATTTTTGTGTTGTTCCCATTTTGTTAAGCTGCAGAAAATTATTTTACATTGAGACACCAAAAATACAGCTGCCAGCGTATTTATATTTCTTCCTTGGATAATCTTCTCGCTATTTGGGGCTTTGCCTCGACTTTTATGAATACATTTCAATTTTATACCAGACCAAGAAGGTTTATTCTACTAGGCTTGGAAATTTTAAGCCCCGTTTCTCTTTCTTCCTTCCTCCCACCCGATCCTATTATTACTATTTTGTTTAGATAGTTATTTGTGAACTGTTTTGGATTATAAATAACACCGTATTGCCTTTTATTTCAGAAAAACTCATGTAAATCTAACTTACTGAAAAATTATTCGAAATATTTAATAGTGGCTTAAATTGTTTGACTCATGATTGATATCTGGGAAATTTTTAGCAAAATAAATCATTTTATATCTTGGTATTTCTAAAATAGGTGGCACACTTTAGTAAGTGCAGAAATGAACTTTAGAGTTCCTAATGCCATAGATTAAGTAAGTTAGCTGATGTATTTTGTAGGTGATATTGAAACTAAACTTAATAACTCAATTGAAAATTCTGGTTTCAATAACAGTTTTATGGAAACCATTCACTCAATCATTAAAGTTAATTGTAGAAATGGGCCTTGCCCCCTGGCCGTTGTGGTCATACAAGAAGTATATTTCCATGTTTCTAATAAATTGTAAAACAAGGGCACTCTAACTTATACTCGATTATAAGACTGAATAGAGGTAATAATAAGCTAATAACACGTGAAACATATATATGAAGGAAATATTAAGAGGTAAATATGAAATGTAAACATATTAATTTCAACAGTATACAAGGTTTTTTTTACAGAGTAGGCCTAATGTACCGAATATTTTGTAGTATACACGACTCGTAAACAAATATAAGCATTATACATACATGTATACATTATACATGTCAGAGACTTTGCCGCTAAAGAACTCTCAAACAAAACATGACTAAGGCAAGAAAGTCATAACCACCGTTCAAAAGAGAATTTAAACACTTTTTTAAAGAGAAAGCTGTAAAAGACAGCCTTAAGGGCCCAACAAAACCTTGCTGATGATCAAGTTGATAGTGAGATTATTAACAAACCCAACATGGGGCATAAGTTTAAACGCCTTCTGTCTGAAAAATCTGCATGTTGATTGTTTCAATAGTACGCTGAAAAAAATAATCACGTTAGCCCAGGTAGCCTACTCAAACATACTTGACACGACTTGAGGAGTCAAATAAAACTAAAATCTAGGACGCCCTTGATATCAATAATAATGAGACATGTAATAATAAGTAGGCTAAATGGTAGGGTGCATCACGCAGACTTGCTCTATATCTTTTATCTTAAAATAGAAACTATTATTATGAAACTCGTACAATTTGTGAAACAAAATAATATAAATTGTTGCAAAAACACTCCACCAAAGATCATAAATAAAATAATATACACTGTTACTAAACCATTGAGAGAAGAATAACACGTCTGTCTTTCAAAGAGAATAGCAATTTCAAAGTGCTCCATAAAAAACACATGCTTGCTTATAGCTCAGAAACTATTGATTTTATACTAATATATTTCTAATTAAAGCATTTATATAATTTGAAAACTTATTTCATATCTCAAATAGATGTAAAGATAAGATAAAAATTGAACATTTCTACTAATGCAAAATACCCTCAAAGTTTTTTTATAATCATTGTGAAAATGTTTAATAAAGAACCTGATTTATTAATAGTAGGTAAAATATAATTCGATTTTTAAAATGTGAGAATAAATTCATGTGTAAGTTTAGATGCAATAAATCAACATAATTAATTATAAATCAAATTATTATTTCATTAAAAATTATACTAAAACTAATAAAATTACTTTTCAAATAAATATATAAATCTAAATAAAAATTAAACTATTATTCTCAAAGGTACGCTTTATAAGTCAAGCTCTAATTTTGAAAACTTTCTAGATACACTTTCCAGTACATCTACTCTGTTACGATGTGTACAATATTTAAATGCTATCCTAATAAAGTTTTAGTTCATAATTATATTGGTTAGATGGTCCAAGTGAATTGAGCTTAAATACATTTAGCAATGCAAGAAGTAAGGCCAGTGCCATATTCAGAAATCAAATTAGCATTAAAAGGGTAAATTTAGCAAAAATAAGAATATCAAGGAAATTTTAGGTACTAATAGGTATAGAAAAGGTTATCGAGCTAGGGCCAAATTAGCTAAGGATGACAACAGTAATGTGATGGCAGACACGAACGATATTTTGAGTAGATGTAATGGCAATTTCAGGCATATTTTGAATGTTCACGAAGAATCCAAACTGGGTGAGGCTATAGAAATCAATATTGTTGATCCACTAGTCCCAAAGGCAAGTACTAAAGAAGACAACGAAGCTATTAAAATGTTAAAGAACCATAAATCTCCAGGTTTAGATTCAATTCCATCATATATAATAAAGGTATGTGGCGAAATGTTAGTATTAAAATGCATAAGTGTCATGTTCCATATGGAACCATGAGTTATTATCACAATAATGGAAAGAAGGTATTTTAATACCTATTTTCACAAAGGGAGATAAAACATAGTATAATAACTATAGAGATATTTCAATAATACCAAAATACTATAAATTGTATATAATATAATTTTAATGAGATTGACGCCATGTGCAAAGGAAATATTTGGTGATCGTCAGTAAAGATTTCGATAAAATAGAAATGGATCATATTTGTACTACTCGGGATGTATTTTAAATAAATGGTACAGAACTTCGCACGGATTTTCTCCCTCCATTGTTTAAAAATGTAGATATCAAAACTCATAATAAATGTGAAACGAATTAATACACACGAGCAAACCTAAGAAAAAATTTCGCTCTACTTACGTAAAACTTTTTTGATTTCCGGTTTGAAATATTATAATTTTATTTTAAAGAATTATGGTTCTCATTTGTATATTTAGACCAATAAAAAAGATTAATATTGAATCCACAAAGGTCAATACTTCGTGTTAAAATTTCGACTTTTGTTTAAAATTTTTGACATTTTATTAGGGATTGCATGACTTGTGGTTATCGCATTGCTATTAAATTCCTCATTTATAAATTTAAACCAATATAAAAGGTAAATATTGACTATTAAGTCTAAAATAATAGAGCTGGATCGTTGTTATAAGAACATTTCACCTAAGAGGTTAAAGGAAATAGAACATAAACCTTTGGGATAATTACTTATTTACTTACTCTATGGCAATATAGAATTATTTCTTTACAACTTTAGTAGTACCTCTGTAAAACTAAAGCTCAAAAAATTGTATTAATATATTTACCAATATCTCAGAAAATATTGGTTTTATGAAAATATATTTCAAATATAAGGTTTTTATTTATAATAGAACTACAATTTTGCAATGATAAGTTGTTTAGTGAATCAAATATTTGAGGAGATTTGGAAATTTCTATTTCTTATCCTAAAATGCATTTCTATGGGAATTTGAAAATATCCATTTTATTTATAATCTTAAACAACACCTAAATACTAATTTTAATCAAAATCGTTAGAGCAATTTTGAGAAAATCTATCTTTTTTTCTTGTCGCCCCTTAATAATATAATCTTTGGGTTAAACAGACATACAGAGAGGCAAAAGCCTCGTTTTAAGGTTCGGGGGGTCATGAAACGTTGACATCCATCAACCTCCCGGGCTAGATTTTTTTTACAGTCGCAATACTTTACCTTAACTGTTCGAAAAGTTTGAAAAATATATATTTTCGTATAGCTTGAAAATGATTGGTTTTCAAAGAATATATTTCAAATAAAAGATTTTATTCAAAATAGACCTACATATTTGCAAGGATAAGTAATTTCATATCTCTAAGAGTTACGGAGATATGATAGAAAATGAGAATTTACGTATAAGATCGGAACCCATAAATTCATTTTGACAAAAAACTGAGAGTAGTCATTTTGTTTTAAATATTTATCAATGTTTAGAAATGAAATTTAATCCAAATTGTTAGAGCCAATTTTGATAAAGTCGATTTTTTCTCTTTCAGCTCTTCGGTAAGCTACCCTTAATTCTAGCGTTAGATATCCCATTCCAAAAACCCCTTGGGGCAGCCCTATGAAAACCTTAAATACTAAGTTTTAGCCTGATCGCTAAAATAGTTTAGGCTCTACTACGAGATACAGACAGGCAGACGGAAATTAAAAAAACACTGTTTCGGATTCGGGGGATCATGAAACGTCAAAATTCCTCAAAATTAGGAGTTCAATTTTCTTGACGATCACAATACTTTCTCTACCAGTAAGGTAACGATAAATTAAAAACTACATTAGAAATTCTATTAACCATGTCTTGACGTTTGCATTATTCATATATGACCCGGTTTAGTTGTTATGTTTTCAACTGAGTGTTTTGTCTAAACACGATCATTTCTAGAATATAATCAGTAAATAGGTTTGAATCGTTCTACCCACTCGATATAACTTATAGTGTTCTATCATTAACGTACACACATTTAAAATAGTATTACCATGTGAGCTTTTATCAAGAGCATAGGCCCAATGTATATTGAATTGGTTGAGTGATAGCTGATTTGACCTTCATCATCCGTACCCCATTAATGTAATTAAATTTAGATTCCACAGACGGGTAGTAAGACAGTAAAATGTATACATAACTATTATTATTCTGATGTATATAACATATGTCGTATATATATTTTTTTATGTGTTTGTGTTTTTGCTGTAAGAGCACACACACACACAAATAAACTCGTATATGGGTAGTAAGAGATAAAATGTAAATATATATATGTATATTATACATACATATATACACGCTTTACTATCTTACTACCCATATGCACTATCCACATTTAACTACACTAATGATATATGGATTATTAAGATATTAATTTAGAGGAAATGTACTCGCATTTACGTGGAGGGAGATTGAAATACAATTTAAGAAAAAACACATTTAATAGTTCAATCAGCTGGGATTTAATCCCCGGCCTCCGCTACCACAGCAAACTAGACTAGTTGAGCTACATATTTATTCCACGTGTCACCGACGCGAGTATTATCTTTATTGATAATATTACTATCATCTTAGCTCATGCGGCGCTTTTGATACCACAACGTTTATTAAAATTTATTTTTTATCAAACAAACATTTCCCCACACGAATTAATAATGAATATCTGGCAATAAGTTCCCAACCATTTAGAACCCCTCGTAGCAGCCAACACTTCCAGAAGTGATCAGTGAATAATTGAACGCACCCCAGAGATCTCAGTATGCCTGAGATGAGGAGGAGAACAGCATGCAAATGTGAACCGCGATAAGATGAGGAAAGGGGATGAATTAGTAAATAATGTTGGCCACTTCCTACACGAGATCTCCTGAACATTAATTGCGATCATTCAAATATGAGATTAATTATCTAGATGTGGAGTAAGGGGCTGAAAAAATAGTCTGAGAGGGCAAGACCTTATTTTTACTATAGAATATTACAATAATTTATTTTAAGATGCAACAATATGTGGATCTTCAAGACCTCTGTGAAAATTATAGTGTCTTGTTTGTTTTTCCACCGCGTTTTAGTACCTTTTCGGGTTAAACGCATATACAGGGGCGCCCGCAGGGGGGCAGGGGGCAGTGCCCCCTAATATTCTGAGGTTGTATAAATATTATAAGTTTGAAACATGTTTCTTATATTGTATCTTATTTTCAGGAGACAATAATTGTCTAAAAAACGTCTTTTGAACCTTCAATTTAATAAATTTTCCCCCGCCGTACTCGGGGGTATTCTTTACCCCCACACCCCCAATTTTCGGGTGCCCTTGCGCATATATATGAGTTACGCTGATGAGGTATGGACGGAGAGGGTAAAATTTAGAGGAAATTTGCCTACATCCTCGGGGAGGAAGAGTGGGAATCCATTTAGGAAAAAAACACACTTAGTACGCAAGGTTGGGATTAAAATCCAGACCTACACGTCACCAGTGAACCCGATTAAATTAGCATGACACATAGACCCCGTGCCACCAATGAGTTTGAAAATGGAGTAGTAAGTCTGCTTATCGTGTGAAGAATTTTGATTATAATTTTAATGGGCAATTTGAGGTAGCCGGTTTCCTATCAAAAGTTGAGAAACAAACTTTCAACAATCTCGAATTATATAAAAAGGGGCCTGTCATTTAAAAATTACGGCTTATGCCAGATTCGAGGCGATATGTGTCAACATGTCCCTAAAATATTAAAAATCTTTCATTTTTAATGTAATAAAAAAATTACTGTGTATAAAAATAAAATAAGATCATTTTATACGCTGTTTAAATTGAAATGTCACAGTTTTTATATAAAGACAAATGGTGATAAACGTAGATATATCTTAGCTTAAACAAACAAATTATCGTAGTCACAAAAGAAAAGATAAATGAGCATTTTTTTGGTGACTCTAAACATCAAAACGGCCACTCAATAAAGATGAACCGTGGTTCGTAGATTGACCCTTGAAATAGGTGGTACCCTTAATCACAAAATACAATCTATAATATTCTCCAAAATGAAAAATGACACACGAACATGAGAATCGAGTCAGGGACCTCTGGCTTGATACGCTAAGGCTCTAACCACTTAGCTATCCCGGGTTCAACTCCCGTGTCCAGGTGTCATTATTCAATTTAGAGAATATAATATTTAGATACAGCTAAAACCGTAAATAAGAACTATAATAGCTTGGCTATTTAATCTATCATAAATAGATAGTGACGAAAATCTATAGCTTTGTGAGGACATTTTCTGAATTAAATTCAGTGAAAATGGATTTTCATATCTTGGTCTAATTTTTTATATTTATATTTAAAGCTGCCTTGACTTATCCTTGCAAACAAATAAATCAGTTACCAAGCTACAAACTTTCTGTTTTAAATTTGGCTTTAGCCTGATTATTTTTGAGTTGCTGCCTGATGTATGTACCGTACAAAATAAAGAATTATTTTAATTTTAATCAAAATAGTGTTGTGTGAAAATGAGCAGAATCAACTTGCGAGTTTGGAAAGTATTTTTGTGTCACTATTTCAACCTTTTATAAACTAAAACTATGAATATATTTTATGTATTTAAATACAAATATAATATCTGTGATATGTAAATAATTGATAGATTTTATTAGGACGAGTGTAAAACCATATGTTCTAAATGGACAGAAAGAATATGATAGCTTTAATGAAATTCTCCCACATTTTGTAGAGGGAAGAAATCACTTGTGAGAAACTACTCCAATTGGAACTGGATGGGATTCGAACCATGTCCTACCCATTAACGTTGAACAATTGCAATGTGATTCTAGCACCTAAAACTCCTTTGTCTTAACGATGAATAAATTTTTTATCAAAATGTAATTTGTATACTTGAACCCGCTTTTAAATTAAAAAAAAATTGTAAACAGAAAGATCAATGTGTAGATTTATTTTTGTCTGATAAATAAATAAGGTACTATCTTCTTTTTTTTATTTGTGTAGTTATAGAATTTGACTACAATCTAATTTTATAAGAAAAGCTAGAATATTTTTAGGATCTAATTTCACATATTCATAAGCAAGTCATTTTATCTGCAGCTATCACTTTTGATAGATAATACCTATAAAATAGTATAAGTTTATCAATTTTAGCTGCAAGAATATATGCATTTTCTCAGAGGCCCTTGTATTAAATATTAGATTGTAGCAGCAATTCTCTACGTTAGAAAAAATTTAGTACAGTTAAAAAATAAATGGCAGAGACTTCCATAGTTGTTATTTTATTTTTATAACTCTAATTTTAAGGAATAGATGAGTTTTTGTAGCCAGTTTTAAATTAAGTAATAGTATCATCGGACAACTTAGCTCAGTTGATAGCGCGTTTTTCTACTGAACTAAGGGTTTCGGGATCAATTCCCAGCTTTTACGAATAATGTATCACTGGTGAGATTGGGGGCTTCACCCCTTATAGTGGTGAGTTAATGACCCAAGCAGGAGCGGATTCAGGGGTATGTGATATGCTATGAACCCCTTCCCCTCTTACAGACTCAAAAATGTTTAAATAACTTTCATTTAGATAATTCAATTGCTCACAATGCCGTTCTCAACAATTTATTTGATCAACATATACATGAATTCTGTTCAGAATTAAATGTATTACTAGAACCCGCATAGAATAGTAAAAATGGAAATTATAATCTAATCCTACTCTCAGAATGTGGAACTGGGTAGTTAGCTAATTTTAGAAAAAGATTTGTAAGGCATGCGTTAATATCTGTCATTTCGTCATGTTAAGGCAGCCGCCTCGGTTAGTGAGAAAATTTCAATTGCTGTCAGGCCACACGGCTTGAAATAAAATGGCTTGTGTTTTTTTTTTTGTACAACTTTTCCGTCTTATATAAGCCTATACTCCCTTTCTTTCTTCATCTACAACTCTCTTTTTTTTATATGGAAAAGAAAACTAATAATCTTCTTATCTCAAGGTAGAGAGGAAAGTCCACTGATAGCTCTCAAACATCTTAAAATTTTCTGTTGTGAGCTTATCGATAAATTACTGTGTTTATTAAAGGAAAGGTAGAGCCCTTTCCATCAAGCCTAGTCTCATAGCTCAGAAAATAGGCCCACGATTAAAAAGTCGTTGAGAATGAGCTCATGTCACAATCTCACACATTTTTCTTTGTTAATAAAACTCAAACTATAGGGATATTATTAAAAAAGAGCCCTGTTGGAATATTTTTACTCTATTGTCGCGTCAACCATATTTTAATATGGTGCACCCTGTAAATAAATATCGCGTTAGAGCTGAACGTCTGCGCGGCCATTTCTTACCTACCGAGGTGGCACCCTTAAGATGGGGTGCTAGTGAGCGTGAGTTTAGGGCAGTATTTTCGAAGTTTTTATAGCATAAACATTTATTGGACCAGAATAAATCAAACATTTCTTCTATAGAAACATAGAGTTTAGTTTTCCGCACATGCTAATCTCAACAGTTCTTTAATATCTATCAAGGGTGTCCTGGAATTTAGTGACAACATTTCTCTGCATTTAAAAAGTTTGTCACCAAATGCCGCTATGCTCATGAGAGATATTCAAGAACTCTTGAGATTAGCATGTGCAGAAAGCTAAACTCTATGATTCTATAGAAGAAATATTTGATTTATTTTTGCCAAAAAATGTTTATGCTATAAAAACTGCAAAATTAATGCACTAAACTGGCGCTCACTAGCACCCCATCTTAAGGTGGGTCTGTAGGGAACGTTAGAAAAGGTCAGAGATTTTTCAGGTTTTTGTAGAAAAACTTTTTTTGGCCAAATTAATTTAAATATGTCCCCGATATAGAGTTTTATTTTCTTCACATGGTGATATCAACAGTTCATGAATATCTGTCGAATATTTCCTTGAAGTTAATTAAAAAAAATTTATTTATTTAAAAAGTTTTTCGTTTAACACCACTATGCTCATTATAGATAGTTAACAATTGTTGATATAACCATGTGAAGAAAATTAAACTCTGTATTTCTACTAGAGCATTATTTTATTTATTTAGCCAAAAAAATAAATTTCGCTTTAAGACTGTAAAAACACTGCCCTTTTCTAACACCGCATACACTGCCACCTTAAGTAGCCAAAATTAATATAAAAAATAAAGGGTCTCTCTATCTCTACTTAGGATTTTTTTTTATTTTATAAATAATTGGAGAGATCTACTAAAACATTGATCACTTTACTGTGTTAGTTATTTTTTTACATATTTCGTCGAACTAAAAAGTATAGTAGTAAAAGATAAATGCAAGATAAAATTTGACAATTTAAAAGATGCATGAGCATCTTGTGAGATATAACACTATTCCTTTTGAATAAGATCCCAGCATAATTATCTAGAGCAAGTATTAAGGTAATATTCCGGTAATAGCACCTTGTGTCTCAAGTCACTGCAGTGGTGAGTGATATTACCCAGGCCAGCGGTTACATGGGGTGCTAATTGTTACGAGGGTAATCAACATTGTGTTCAAACGAGAAGTTTGCGTTGATTACAAGCAAAGTAGTTGTGTTTTTAAATCTAAAGCTCAGAGGCAACTACGACACAAATGAAGATCTATATTTTAGTAATTTATTTAAAACAATTTATCTGATATAATCATGTGGTAAAGTATTTTTGAGTGTGTATATTATTTCTCTATTAGATTTTTGGTTATTTCTGTTCTTCAAACTTGACTTTATAAACTCAAAAGGTAAGCCATGCTATAGATAAATGGTACGACACAGTTGTACAAACTATCTCACATATACCTACTATAAAAAACTTGGAACAATATTTTTTAAATGTATTTTAATCATATATAGGCCTACTTAATTACTGTACATGTGAAATTCTTATATTACTGTTTATTTTGATGTTGATACTACTTTCAGCTTCATATCCGAGAACAGCAGAGGAAGAAAGTGAAAAAATCCAAAGAGGATCAAATGTGTTTCAGGGGGGAGGAAAAAGTGTAGTCCAGAAAGAAGGGGTGTGGGGGACAATGATCCCCTACCCCATTCCCCAGTTCTGCTACCGCTGCTTCTGACGTCATAGTTAATTTGAGATAAAAACGTGTGAGATACTTTCCTCTTATTCAGTACAGCAATGGACGTAATCAATAGTGTCTGTTTCAATAATATTGTCCCTCGGTATGTTTTAAAACTCTGTTTATTTTTACTCTACCTACTTGTCGGACCAACGCCATTTAGCATTCCAGTGCATTCGTTTTATCCACTTGTAAACATCCGTTTGATCTTTTTTTACCTGTTATACACTCCCGATCCATTTTCTCGTCAGTTTGATGTTAATTCAAAATGGCTGTCGGACATTGTAGGAGAGTTCAGAGTATCTGCTGATTGAGCAAATACACGAAACTTCATTACCGATAACCCTTGATGATTCCCCTGTTCGTTTCTGACACTACTTCAAAACATCTCTCTACGATACGAAAAACAAATTCTTTCAACGCGTCCTCCTACCAAGCGACGAATTCAAAACTAACTGATTTTATTGGTTGTAAGAGATAACTTTTGTTTAAGGTTTGTGAAAGTAGCATTTGAAAGTAAGTAGAAATTATTTTATTAATATTATAAACTTTTAATCTCAAAGGTGCTAGAACCTCGAAAGTCTGTATAGACGGGGTTAATTCTTCTTTGGATGTTCTCTCCTTCTCCCTTCACACAAATGTGAGTACATTTCATCAATATTCTACCTTCTACATCACAGGTGATTAGTTTATATATCCAGATAGCCCGAACAGGTCGGTAGTTAGACACTGCACGTAAAAAAAACCTTGTTCTTCAAATCGTACACTTTCTGAACCGACTGCTTTTATCAGAACACAGGAATTTCTATGAGCGAGAGTGAAAGAGCCTATCAATTTGGCCGGGAAAGTTATTTTCAGGTACCTTCCAGGATTATTCTACATGCCTCAATAGATATGGGATCGATGGCTTTACTTCCCCTCCGAAGGAAGTTGTGCTACGGATACTTATTACTCAAGAAAACTCCTTCGACCCCGGCTGGGTTTGAATCCACGAACACCGGGTATTGAGGTGAGCACTTTACCCAAAAACCACTGAGGTAAACTCATAAAAAATAATAATCATAGTTGTTGTTTTTTTCAGACCAAGTATAGCTACCAATCCGGGCTATCTGCGTATTTATACTAATAGGGCCGGAGTGAGGAAAGTATAATTTAGATTAGTGCACCAACATTTACGTGGAGGAAGAGTGGTAAGCCTTTAAGTAAAACCTTCTTCATTACACCGGACAATAGAATCCTATAATTTAGATTAGCGCACCAACATTTACGTGGAGGAAGAGTGGTAAGCCTTTAAGTAAAACCTTCTTCATTACACCGGGCAATAGAATCCTGACCATACCATCAGCGACAGACTAGACGTGCTTACTGACGCCTTTGTCCAATTACCCACCAGTGTGTGAGCTACATTAGGAATGGGTCAGTTCGGTTTCTCAGATCTGCTGATTCTACACATATTAAAAACTAGGCTATTTATTTTAGTTAAGTTAAAACAATATTTCCTTCATCAATGGGCAACACAGTTTAGTCTGGTCTATCGGTGAAAAGAAGGTCGGGGATCGAATCTCAACTGGGTGAGGTGAGAGTGTTTTGTTGTCATAAATCGATCTCCACTACCCCTCTATAAATATGCGGGTACATTTCCTTTAAACTGCTACTTTCCTCATACTTAGCCAATTAGTGCATAGGCCTATATGTGGACACTGGACAGCCCGCACACTAATGTGCATAGGATCCAAATTTGGACAAAAATAGTATCTAATTTTTCATATTCCACTTTTATGTAACAACCTGCATATCGTTCTTATTTTTAAATTAAATTAATTCTCTTATGTCCCAAAACTGCTTGTTAATACACCCCAATTTATATAGGAAGAAGCTTTTATGACAGCCATAAGCATCACTAAAACAATCTCCAAATACTTATACGTCAAGCTGTGTGATCTTCAACAGTCACTTTTCAAAAACAGGGGTCAGAGCTCCTGGCTGCAGACCTAGGGGTCTCATGCTCTATTCTCTGCTGTTACCGGGGGATTTTTCGCGAAAGGGGAATAATTTCCATTGTCACCAGGGCTAGGTTATTTAGGCTTAAGTTAGTTTAAGGTCTTGATTGGCTCCACCTCGTGACTTTCCTGTAATCATCACGTCACCTCATCGGGACACAAAAAGAGCCAGCAAACAAAGAGCGTAATAATAGTATATTCGGGCGTCCCCTGGGCAATAGTACATTAATACTGGCTTGTTTTTTCTAAAACTGAGCTATGAGTAATGTAGAACAGGCACGCCATTATTTTTACTTTCTCTCGACATCTCGGTGAGAAAGTATTGTGATCGTCAAAAAAATTGAACTTGAGATTTTGATAAATATCGACGTTTCATGACCCCCTGTAACCAAAAAAGTAGTTTTCGCGATGCTGTATGCCTGTCTGTCTGTTTGTACCTTGAGCTAGAGCTGAAACTATTTAAACAATTGGGCTAAAACTTAGTGTCTGAGGTTTTCATAAGGTCCCCTCAAGGGTTTTTTGGAATTAAATATCCAACCCTAAATTTAAGGGTATTTTATTAAATGTGAAAAAAATTTTTTTATTGAAATTCACACTAACAATTTTGATTAAATTTTATATCTAAACACTGTTTTTTATCGTAAAGAAGATGGCAGTTTTCATTATCTAGTAAAAGTGAATTTGAGAGTAATTTGCATGGGGAAAATTTTCCAATTTTCATAATTTCTCCTTAATTATTTGAGATATGAAATAACTTATCGATGTAAGGTTGTAGTACTATTAAAGATAAAAATATTTTCATTTAAAATATATTTTTATAGAACCAATAATGTACTACTAGCTACAAGCAAATCTAATGTATAATTTGATAAGCCAGTTTCCTGTAATAGAAATTACGAGGAAGTGACTGAACAGATTTTGACAAACAACCACTCATTTTAACGGATAGGAGTCCAGGATTTCAGTAAAAATAGTTCCACAAAAAATAGTTTTCCACGAAAACCCGATTTTCACAGAGAATTTTCAGTTTTTTATTATTTGTTTAGTCACCATGGAAACCGTTATTTGCTGCATGGCTGTAAATCTATATTAAAATATATCTCTTTGGCTAAAAAATTATGACTCAATCTTTATTTTTGTTGATCCGAACATATCACAATTTTATCAAATTTCTATTTGGATGCTGGTCATAACACAGCTAAATTGAGATGCCTAAACTGGGGAAACATTTTTTATTGTACTGCTTTTGTCCTTAATTTGCATTTAACTCAATAATATTGAGCATAATTCGAAATTTTAAAAGTTAAGTTAAATTCGTGAAAATATTGTCTACGTTTTGTTTCGTGCATGAGAAAATAATGTGTAAATATATTTTGGTATGTATTAGAATATTAAAAAGATAACATGATCTTGAATACTGTTAAAAAATATCTATTTTAACTATCAAAGTATGAGTTTTGGTGTTAATTTTTTTTCTCAATTAATGGGTTTTGATGATAATTTTAGCAAATAGTAACACAGTACAAATACGTAATCTAAGCTATGTTTTCATTTTACAACTTAATTTTGAGGATATGATATTTAAAAGTCATGTTTTTTTTACCTCATCTATCTGTTCACATTCTTACAAATACAGTAAGTTCAGTTGTGTTTCCATGTTGATAATGTTGAGGGAATGATATTTCAAAGTACCGTAATGTTTGAATACCACATCTTTATTTTCATGTTCTCAATCTCTATCCGGCACACTCTCTCACGCTCTCACACACATTCTCTCTAACGCACTCACACACACTCTATAACACACTCTCATATATTCTTCTCTCATTCTCTTTCTCACACTTTATCCCTCTGTCTCACACACACCCTACCCTCACATACACTTTCTATCACACAATTTCTCTCACGTTATCTTTATTATACTCTCTCACGTAAGCCTTCTCTCAAATGCTCTCTACCACTCAAATGCTCGCTCTGTCTTTCAAACGCTCGTTCTCTATCACTCAAAAGCTCTCTCTCAAATTCCTCTTTCTCAAGCTCTCTAAATCACCCTCACTCTCTCTATATATCAATCTCGCTTTCTCTATTTAAAACTCATTTTCTATCTCTCAAACTCTCTCTCTCTCTCTTGGACGCCCTTTATCTCAAATTCACAGTCCTCAATTTCTCTCTCTAACTCTTCTCTAACTTTCTCTCTCAAACTCTCTCTCACATGCTCCCACATTGTCTCCCTCTTTCACACAATATTTCTCTCAAAATTTTACACTATATTTTTATCATACACACACACACTCACACACTTTATCACGCATTCTCCTTCACATATTCTCTTTCTATTTCTCACACACTCCCTCTCACTTTATCTCACACACATTCTCTCTCTATTCACACACACACACATACACACACATACACACATATTTTATATATAATTTGATAAGCCCATTTTTGTTAGATGAAATTAAGAGTAAAAGGTTTTACCGATTTTAACCAACGAAGTAATTTTAAAGGTTAGGGGTCCAGAATGCCAGTAAAAATATTAGCCTGAAACTATATTTTCCTTGCGAATGTTTCATATTTTAATTCTGTGTGGGTAGCGGCTAAACTGTAGAATTATTCTTTGTTTACATCACCATGGAAACCGTTATTTGCCTATTTTTGTATATCGGAAAAATAAAATATTTCTTTATGGTTAAAAATAATAACAGCTTAATAATTCTTTCTTGAGTGGTTTGTTGCAACGAATAGATAGGGAGTTGGGAGAGGGGTCGTTTTAAAGTTCTCATCTTGGACGGAAAAAAGAAAATATAATTTTTGATTCAAATCAAACAAAGAAAGCTAAATATAACCATCACACCCACCCACCCACACACACACACACACACACACACACATATACACACACATTTTTATGTATAATTTAATAAGTCCATTTTTGATAGTTGAAATTAAGAGTAAACGGTTTTACCAATTTTAACCAACGAAGTCATTTTAAAGGTTAGAGGTCCAGGATGCCGGTAAAAATATCAGCCTAAAACTAAAACTAAATTCTCCTTGCGAATGTTTCATATTTTAATTCTGTGTGGGTAGCGGCAAAACTGTAGAATTATTCTTTGCTTACATCACCATGGAAACCATTATTTAAGTATTATTGTATATCGGTAAATAAAATATTTGTCTTTGGTTAAAAATAATATCACCTTAATAATTCTTTCTTGAGTGGTTTGTTGCAACGAATAGATAGAGTTGGGAGAGGGGTCGTTTTAAATTTCTCATCGTGGATGGAAGAGGGAAAATATACTTTTTGATTCAAATCAAACAAGAACGCTAAATATCCATGTAATTAGATAACCTTTGACGAGTAAACTTTTAGTTAGAATGTCAAGGTCTTATTATATATATTTTTTTCCCAATAAAAAATCTATAATATATTTTAGTGCAATAATATGCAGGCATCGCTGCAAAGATCCAATACTATATATATATTTATACAACCTATATATTGGATGACTAGGCCTAGTAACTCACGAATACGGACAGTACCATAATATTAGGTTGAAAACCATGTATCGAACACATTATTTATAAAAAAAATACGTTCTTCCCTTACCTTTTGAGAACAGTGACATTAAATATATAGAGAAGTGATGTAGCAGGTTAGTATTGTGTTAGCAGCAATGAACTACTCACACGTAAAAAACTGATAAATGTCAATGGTCATGGGAGCATCTGACAGTTGAACCGGACCTGCGGCGTGGATGAACGTTGATCTCTTCCTCGAAAGACGTTGATGTTTGAGGCCAGCATTGTCGGGGATGTAAATGTGGGCCCCTACTTGCTACCAGATCGTTAGGATTCCCACAGATACCGTCTGTTCCTTGACGCAGTTTTACCTGGGCTACTGGAGGACGTACCATTGCTTCAGTGTGAATAAAGTGCCTCTGCACATTATGACGCACAAGTGCAGCAACTACTTAATGACGTTCATCCCAACCGTTGTGTCAGAATACTTACCGCGAACTACTAACATATACGTTTGATGTCAATTTCAGGCACAGCGTTGCCATACCCCAACCTTCTATAGATTTAATATCGTTTTTCTTACATTTTTGTGCAATAATCTGCAGGCATCGCTGCAACGATCCACTATTGTATATATATACACTTTTTAATTCAGGTCTTTAAATATGAATTTGATTCTTATGCTCTTTGATAAACAAAGATGTTTCTCTTTCTCAATTTTTCTGTAACAGTGTTCCTAGTTCCTAATGTCAGAGTAAGTAAGTAACATTGTTTATTATTTCATTTATGATATTTGATGAAGTGTTTCTACAACGATGTGTGTACCTATTATTTCGTTTCACAAATCTTACGAGTTTTTAGTAAATGTATATTTTAAGATAAAAGGAGAAAGTCTGTGTGGTGCACCGTACCATTTATTTTATGTTTTATTTTAGCACCACGTCTTACTAACCATTCGAAATATACACCCATACCATTAATATCATATATAATATGAATACCAATTTAAATAACAATATTCATATGGTAAAATTCTATCAATGTTATCCGGAAAAAAAAAATCATATTTTCTAAAAAATTCCTTACTAGCAGAATACTAGATAATCTGTGCCTGAGCATGTTTTGATTTTTTTTAAATGCTTAAGACTAGGTTGTGTGATTAAATTTAATATGGAACCAAGAACCTAAGTAATAGAACTGGCACCGGTTGGAATCGATTCAACTCTGGGATTTTTTATTGGATCTCATCTTACCAATACCACCCATTCAGGATATACATACCTATTTTTATATTTTGTAATAATATTACAGATGGGCGAAGGCACATGGGATAGGTATACGCACACATAGGCGCTGACTTGCAAAAAACATTGGGGGTGCTCTATAAAAAGAGGTGAGGGTGTCGTATAACATCAGCCAATTTTCAAGCACCGTATTTTAAAAAATGGCCAAAATTAAGGTGCAATTTCTTAGTCTCAATGTATGTTTAGTAAAGTGAAATTAAAATAAATTTAGTAAAAGAAAACAAACATGCACAACACAGAATAATACGGTCATCATACGAGTACTACCAACATAATAACGTCATCATACGAGTACTGCCACTAAACAAACTATAATGGAAACAGGTTGACAAATACCACGCTGTCTGTTCCAGAGTTGCGAGTACTACCAACATAATAACGTCATCATACGAGTACTGCCACTAAACAAACTATAATGGAAACAGGTTGACAATTACCACGCTGTCGGTTCCAGAGTTGCGAGTACTACCAACATAATAACGTCATCATACGAGTACTGCCACTAAACAAACTATAATGGAAACAGGTTGACAATTACCACGCTGTCGGTTCCAGAGTTGCGAGTACTACCAACATAATAACGTCATCATACGAGTACTGCCACTAAACAAACTATAATGGAAACAG
>CABFWB010002764.1:0-41179 GCA_902151455.1 Timema bartmani | reverse complement strand
CGTGGATGTATGAAGGTCATTAGAGCCTGTGTAGCCTATTAAATTTGATAGATGAGTCAGTAGGTTGAACAGTCAGCAGCTTTGTATGTATTCATAATCCGATGCGCTCCATGGACTGATGCTCCAACTAAATTCCTTGTCAAATCGATCATATTCTCTAAACCGGAAATTTAATAATTGCTTCACCCTTTCAACGTTATTCGAACCTTGACGCGTTATGAAACACGGCGTGCTGACGAGTATTTCCACGTTTTACTCGACGTTTCAATTTTTTATCCGTTTGTTTGTTTGTTTGTCTCTGTTGTTACGCATTGAAGTGGATTAATTTCCAGTTGCATGTGTCGCACTCTACATGAAGGCAGTGCAAACAAACATTAATGAAGGTAACACGCAGCCACAGAGTGGTCAAAAAAGTAGTTAACATCGCTAATAGCTTCATGCGTTGAGTTAACACACGCCGCGGGGCATGGGTATGAATATATGAGCCCTCAGGTCAAAAGGGGAATAATTCACAATTTCATTAATTTAAAAAATTAAAAGTTCCTACTTAATAAATTAACTTGTTTATTTTATGCATTGACCCGCCTCGGTGGCGTAGTTGGTTAACGCGCCAGTCATGTTGAGCCAGACCACCGAGGACGGGGAGATCAAGGTTCGAATCTCGGTCGGGTGAACTGGGTATGGTTTTTCCTAAATGTTTTTCCACTCTCCCTCCACGCAAATGCGGGTTCACTTCCTCTAAATTCAACCTTCACAATTCCTAATCCGTTAGTGTAATTAGTACTTAAGCGTATAACCCGAACGGGTAGTAAGACGCAATGCTAAATAATGATTTTGTGCATTGTGTCATACTACCCACCCGAGCTATCAGAATATGTACACTGATGGAACAGGAGTGAAAGGCATAATTTAAAATAAGTGTATACCCATTTTCATGGAGTTAGAGGGGGAAATCATTTAGGAAAAAAACACCTCAGTAGTTTCAACACAGCTGTAAATCGAACCCTGACCTCCTCACTTGGCAGCTAACACCTTTGATGCCTTGCCCACTGATGTCGGTCTGCGGGGCCATACCTAGAAACGTATTTTGGGGGAGGTTTCTACCTGTGTTAGCTCGCGGAGAAGTCGCTTAGCTGAAGGGAAGTATTTTGGTTCTTAATTAATACATTTTTAAAGTAATTTAAAGTGTTTTTTAAAATAATATTGGGATAGGCTGCTATTAATTGTAAATGACTCCAATAATCTACGATCCCAGGCCTTAAGGAGGCGTTCAATAACCATTCAAGCACCTTAAGGGGGCGACGGGGGCTCAAGCATTGTTTATTTTTGTTGAAAAGAAGGTAGGGATGGTCAGAACAGTGCTTACCTAAGACAGAGAGAGAGGAGAGTGAAAGTGTCTAGACGTGGATTCAAGGACATTGCTCATCAGATTAAAAGAAGGTAGGGATGGTCAGAACAGTGCTTACCTAAGACAGAGAGAGAGGAGAGTAGTCATTGAAAGTGTCTAGACGTGGATTCAAGGACATTGCTCATCAGATTAAAAGAAGGTAGGGATGGTCAGAACAGTGCTTACCTAAGACAGAGAGAGAGGAGAGTAGTCATTGAAAGTGTCTAGACGTGGATTCAAGGACATTGCTCATCAGATTAAAAGTAGTTTAGAGTTTTTTCATAAATTTAATAATGAATGTATTTACTAACAAAACTTTTTTTTTATTATTTCAATTAAGTTGTAATTAAAATTGAAAATATTTATGATTTTATAACTTTTTTAAATTTTACACGCTTAGTTCAATAAATTAAAATTAATTTTATCGCACTATTAATTTACATCTCTACTTACATAATTACCAGCAATTTAAAATTGCATAAGAAATTATGCTTATTCCTGTGAAAAAATCACAAAATCATAGACAAATATTACGTAAGCAGCACAATGGAGAGTGAGGGTATAGAGGTTGACTATTTTTGCTCACAAAAGCGATAACGGAGGTCCAAAATGGCCAAAAATGTGCTCATGTAATAACCCCCCCCCCCCTCAGGAGAAATACAAAGATAGGGTAAAGGGCCCAATTATGAGATACTTTTTGTTGGAGTCATTTTTTGACATTTAAATGGAGAAAGTTTTCTCCACCATTTCTTCCAGAGAAGCATACATTATCTGGCTAACATTATCCAATTCGAAATTTGTTCTATGTTTCATACAACTCAAGGGAAAAAAAAATTACTCAAAACTGGCATATGAATGACTTCGGAAAAGGTGTTCCTAATATAATACACATAGGGATCCAAATATGAGAATCATCTTATATTACAGTAACTTAGTTTTTGAAATCAGAATACCTTAATATTTTCAAAATAAAAGGTTTCCAACACAGTTTCTTAAAATTATTGTTTATTTGAACAAAATTGTAAGTAAGAAACTGATGAGAAACTAAGCAAACTTGAAGAGTGGTTTCTTCATCGAAATCCATTCCAAGCAATGAATTTTTTTCTCTTCACAAAACAAGATTGAAATATTGCAACAGTAATGAAAAGGAATGTTCAAATGTCATGACATGGGCCACACAAGAAAATGGAATCTCGCTTGTCACCACATTCCTCGTGACACCACTGAAAACACTGTGCGCATTTTCTCCATTTTCCTCCACCACGGTCCTTTGAAAACAAACCACTGCACAGTACGCATTCAGCACCACATTCATCCATTTCTTTAGAATCATCAGAAATGAAGTTGGAGTCAGAATCTTGTGGGGGTGGCTCTTTGTCATCTTCAGTCACTCACTGGGTGGGGATGGAGCTTGTTTAGGTCGCCTCTTCTTTGTTTGTTTGATACTTATTTTGGCTTTCTTCTTAGAAGTTGAAGCTTCAGAGGAAAACACGGAAACTGTTTGGGTTTTAGATGTTGAAACTGCAGAGGTTGCAGGCTTGGAGGTAGGGCCAGTGGTTTTCTTCCCTGTTTTATAAGGGGAGGTGGTAACTACAGCAGCAGAACCTGAACTAGATGAAGTTCCCGATGAGCTTGGTTTAGAAGGCACCGGGGAAATATCAGATGGTTCGATGAGAGGGTTTCCTGGATTTGATCCACTGTTTGTAGAGCCAGTACCTTGTGCAGGAACATGTGGACCAGGCATATCCTCTGACTCATCATCAGGCACAAAGTCAATATCCACAAACACATTTTGGGTGCATGGAACAAGTCCAGTTTTTTGGAAGGCTTTTTCTGCGACAGCCATGGTTGCATCCTTTGTGTAAGCTTTCCCAAATAGCTCTGTGACTTGGTAGTGCGTGACGACTTCCCCAGGGTTATTACGCGGCCATGTTTCAATCTCCTGATAATAATACGTCTTCAGAGGACTCATGAAGCCCACATCTAGCGGCTGCATCCTATGCATGGAATGTGGGGGCAAGCAGATGATGGTAACATGCGAGCTCCGAGCCATATCAATCAGCTCGACATTTCATGTATGGCTGTAGAGTTCATCTAGTACCAACAGAACAGGATCAGACTCAGTAGGTTTTGTGAACTTTATGAAATGGACAAACCATTTTCTGAAAAGGTCCTTCTGGATTCACCCAGATGGATGGCAGCCCTAAATAGATCCTGAAGGTGCCCCATTCATCAGAGGCTGGGTCATGTTTATTCTAGGGAAAATCAGCATTGGAGGAACAAATACACCAGTGGCATTCATGCATGTGACAATAATAATCAGCTTACCTCTCTCAGCTGATGTTATGCAACTTACAGCTTTTTTCCCTTTCAGGGAAATAACTTTCGTTTTCTTATTTTGGACCACAGTGACCCCAGTCTCGTCAACATTGAAGACACGGTGAGGTTGAACTTTATCAAATTCTTTTTCATAAATGTCAAAGAAAGAATCCACGCTTTCACAAGAAAATCCTTTCACCCTTGCAGAGGACATTACTTCCGGTGTTCTCACAGAAAGTTGGGGATGCCTACCCAAAAAGCCAAGAAGCCACTTCTTGCCAGCTGCTTCCTTTCCAAGGCAAAATGGATGGCTCAGTCCATTTTGGATAGCAAGTTGAAACGCGAGTCTTTTAATATCGCTCCTCCTGAGCCCAAAGAAACGTTCATCCATCTGTACACAATATTATACATATTTTTTTCTTCCAGAACTTGTGGGAGTACAGGTTTCTTTTCTAACATAACATTCAATAACTCGCCAATAATTCGTGAATCCTTGGAATACCTATCAATCGTTCCTTTGGGAACACCATAAATCCTTGAAGCTCTCAAATAACCCATTTTATTTTCTTGAACAGCAGTCACAGCCTCTTTGTCCCACACCTTTCTCTTCTTCTCCTTTGTAGGCGGCATCTGCAAAACAACAATATTGTAATCATAATATTGTATAGTATATTATTTATATATTATTGTATATTGTATATTATTAAGGCAATAATTTAATTTATACAACAATAAAATAAGGCATCGACAATCAACAGAGGTATATTAAAAGTGTGAAAACAAGTGGCTCCTTTTATGAGATATCTCTCAAATAAGGGAACCCCCTAATATCTTATATTAAGGAAATGCATGCTGAAGCATTGTGTGGCAATAAATGGAAGAAAAACAAAAAGCATCAAAACTAATCACACTACGTTATTCCTTACTATAAATACTGAACGTTTTTATATGACTGACTGAATGATACAAAATAACTTACCTTGTCTCCAAAAACTTGTTCTGAAAACAATCAACAAAAACTTCAGAATGAGTGAGAATACGTGGTCTTTTTTTACTGATATAAAAGTCAAAGATGGCGAGGTCTTGAACTGCCCTCTATGGGGTCTAAGGGGCACCTCTTAGGTAGGCCACTTGCCACTAGAGTGCTCTTGCTTGTTCACCTGATACTGCCATGTCTCATATTGGGGCACTATCTCATAATAGGGTCCCTTACCCTACAAAACTTTCGTGGTACGGGAGGGGGATTTAGTTCATATCCCCCTCCCCTCAGCACTAGCTTATGGGTCTGAGATGACAAATTAAAACCTTCACGATTAAATTTAAGTAAAATTAACTAATATAAACACGTGTCAGTGGGCGAACAACGGCCTGAAAGGCGTTACTCTCGTGTTAGACTGGCCTGCTGAAGACTGAAATATCCGGGTTAGAATCCCTGTCGGATTTACTGAGAGTGAGTTTTTCTAAGTGTTTTACCACTCTCCTTCCACGCAAATGCGGGTATATTACCTCTAAAAGACGTATTTCCTCATCCCTACCTCATTAAGGTAATTATCATTTTATGTTTATAACCTGAAGAGGTAGTAAAAAGCGGCGATAAAAAAATCAGAAAAATTGTGTTGTTATTATTATTATTACATAACTATGTAAACGTATTTCTATCTTTCCTCATCATATTTAGACTTTCCCACAATATGATCAATGAATGCTCGTTTATAAATTAAATATTATATCTAAAACCTTTAAAAGTTTTATCCGTAGTAAATTTTTTTTAACTAACGTGATGTTCACAAAAATATGTTAATCGTAGTTTTTAAAAATGTACACATGCATCCAATAGATGTGATTATTTGTTTATTTTGTGACCCTTGTGTTTATTAATCCGCTACGAACTTATTGAACCATTCTGCACCGCACATCGTGTAACCATGCGAGCAAGAAAGGGTTATAGGGCTTCTTTTAATACTCGTTCTACATGGTTTATTACCCATATAGTTACACTAAAGGGTAGAAATAATAAAGTAGAACTATTAAGAAGATACGTACCGCTCTTGGCATGGAGAAAGAGCGGGAAAACATTTAAGGAAAATTATATCGGTATTCATCTCGAGATTCAAATACATAATTTATCCGATCACAAGCAAATCAGACAAGACGATAGTGATGCCTCTGTCCACGTGACCAACCGAGAAACAAGTATGGTTTATTGACAATATTGGGGCGTTTCTTTTTAGCACAACCTCTTACTACACGTTCGGGTTATACGCTTTTTGTACAAATTACGCTCGTGGTTTTAGGGATGAGGAGGGTTATATTAAGAATAATTGTACTGCATTTGAGTGGAGGAAGAGTGGAAAATCGTTTAGGAAATACCACCCTCAATACACCCTGCTGAGATTCAAACTTGATCTCCCTGTCATCGGCAGTCTAGTCTACTGCGAGAGTAGCGTCTTAGACCATGCGGTCATTGAAACAGGTGACATTATTGTTACTAATACTTTAAGCACAAGGGCTATTATTAATGACTTGATATTATTATATGTGGATAAGTGTGGATAAAATGAAACGTACCTAAGTTAGCCCCAACAAGGAATAGAAAAACTACAGTAAAAACTCAATTGTTTCAGTACACCCTGTCGTAACCCCTGACTTTCGGTTTAAGAAGCATGAGATCCATACCAGTTGGTTAAGGTGTCAGGATCACAATTGACTGAATTGACGATGACGAGGAGGTTGAGGTTCGAATCTCAATTGGGTGCATAGGAGGACGATTTTACAAAAATGGGTTATTCCTGTGATTTTAGCATTCTCTCTCTACGCTAATAAGTTTGTGTTTCCTCATGGATACTTTTTTATTACTACCCCATAGATTGAGTAAAAACCCTTTTTGGTTTTAAACTTTTTAACCAGGGTAGTAGTCAGTCATACATGCACCAGTGGTCACGCGTCTTTAGGCGTCAAGCTCCCCTAATCTAGTTTTCAAGTGACGGAGATGTCAGTCTTCAAACAGCAACCAGCTATACTGATTTTTTTAAATTGTTTCTTAGCACCCCTCTTCCACCTCAACGCAAATACGGGCACATTTCTTTTATATTTCTAACTTCCTCTTTCTCTACACCACTAGTTTAAATGCGGAGATAGTGCAGAAGGATTGTAAGCTTTGTAACATAAGTAGGGGCAGAGGGGAACATAGTAGTAATAATAATAAATATAAAATTCAAGTGTGTGCCAGTCCTAACAACGGAAACAGTCGTGGGACACCCCTTATCGAGACTCTGAAGAACCACCGCGGGACACCCCTTATCGAGACTCTAAAGAACCACCGCGGGACACCCCTTATCGAGACTCTAAAGAACCACCGCGGGACACCCCTTATCGAGACTCTAAAGAACCACCGCGGGACACCCCTTATCGAGACTCTAAAGAACCACCGCGGGACACCCCTTATCGAGACTCTAAAGAACCACCGCGGGACACCCCTTATCGAGACTCTAAAGAACCACCGCGGGACACCCCTTATCGAGACTCTAAAGAACCACCGCGGGACACCCCTTATCGAGACTCTAAAGAACCACCGCGGGACACCCCTTATCGAGACTCTAAAGAACCACCGCGGGACACCCCTTATCGAGACTCTAAAGAACCACCGCGGGACACCCCTTATCGAGACTCTAAAGAACCACCGCGGGACACCCCTTATCGAGACTCTAAAGAACCACCGCGGGACACCCCTTATCGAGACTCTAAAGAACCACCGCGGGACACCCCTTATCGAGACTCTAAAGAACCACCGCGGGACACCCCTTATCGAGACTCTAAAGAACCACCGCGGGACACCCCTTATCGAGACTCTAAAGAACCACCGCGGGACACCCCTTATCGAGACTCTAAAGAACCACCGCGGGACACCCCTTATCGAGACTCTAAAGAACCACCGCGGGACACCCCTTATCGAGACTCTAAAGAACCACCGCGGGACACCCCTTATCGAGACTCTAAAGAACCACCGCGGGACACCCCTTATCGAGACTCTAAAGAACCACCGCGGGACACCCCTTATCGAGACTCTAAAGAACCACCGCGGGACACCCCTTATCGAGACTCTAAAGAACCACCGCGGGACACCCCTTATCGAGACTCTAAAGAACCACCGCGGGACACCCCTTATCGAGACTCTAAAGAACCACCGCGGGACACCCCTTATCGAGACTCTAAAGAACCACCGCGGGACACCCCTTATCGAGACTCTAAAGAACCACCGCGGGACACCCCTTATCGAGACTCTAAAGAACCGCCGCGGGACACTCCTTACCGAGACTCTAAAGAACCGCCGCGGGACACCCCTTACCGAGACTCTAAAGAACCACTGCGGGAGACAAATCCCTACACACTCAAATCAAAACCCGACGCCGCCGAGCGAGCAATAAACGACGCTGCTTGTACCGCCAGATCACGTGACGAGGTGAGTGACGGCAATGTTTCCTTTGCCTCGTGATTTACATAGCTATGGAAGGTGAGAGTAATAGGGGGCTATCTCCACTTATATCCTGCGCATCCACGTCCTACTACCCGTCCGGGATATATACGCATTCATAGAGAGGAGGAAGGTAAAATATTGAGGAGATTTATACGGTTTTGCGTATTAATATAGTAGAAAACTATTTATGAATAAAACACATTTAGCCTATCCACACATTCTGGATTCGATCTCTGACCTCCCCGTCTTTGGCAAGCCAGATAAGATTGTCGCCTTTGCAGGCAGGCTCATTGGTGTGGACTCCTTCAGGGCAATGGCTCTCAATCCAGAAGGTCAAAGGTTGGATCTCAGACAGAATATAATGTAATTCCTAATGTTTGGTATCCTCTGTCTCCAAGAGAATGGCAGTGCATTGCCAAATATGAATCTGTTGTCTTTTCTTAGTTCCTTAACCCCATTTTCTAAGCTATATCATAATATTATAATCTTACGGCAGACAGAAAATGTATCGGACGTTGGTAAGATACTTTTTATACCCCCCTCAGGTGGAAAAACTTTATATTTAAGAAAGAAGGGTACAAATGATTCAGAGCTCACAATAATTAGGGTCCTATGTTTTAGTTGTACTATGATTAATAAAAAGAAAAAGAAGTAGTATAGGTAGTAGTAGTAGTAGTAGTGTAACACACAACACTAAATGTATTAATTAATTATTCTAAAGAGTAGAGGCTTAGATGTAAACACACGCATCAGTAGGTAGAGAGGATGAAAAAATCACCTCCAGAAATGGAAATTAATTTGTTTATGAACAAAGCCTTCTCTGTGTATATCTCCCAACTAAATTGGATTAAATATAGTTGAAAAATAATACCTTAACACAAGAATCCTGGGTTTGACTTAAATGTCCATGTGCCATTTTTAAATTAATTTGAAAGATATCACTTAGAGTTTTGTATTTTATTTTAACACAATGAGCCATTTTAATATCATATTTTACAAAGATTTCCAAGATGGTATATGCAATCGTATTTGCTTGAAACTTTTAGTAACCATGGCTTTTAGTGGAAATTCTATAGAAAATAAAATTTAAATAAATATTTCACTATAGTAAATATTTGTTATCGATGGACATTTTTGTCAAGTGAGGATGAAATATTTCTTAAAGTATCATTTGATATAAACCTAACTGTTCTTTAAGTTACATATAATTTTATTAATTTTTTTATAAAATTCTATGATTTAGAAAAAAATTACATGCTCGCATACATGTACTCATAGTTAATTTTTTTAAACCTGTTCAACGGAGTTGTTAGCTATATATATATATATATATATAGATAGATAATGTTTCCTTCATGATAAAATAATATACATAGCAAATATTTACAAATGTATTTGGGGTTTTTCACACTGGCACTAACAAATTCAATCTTAGATTAAATTGTTTCTAAAGTTATAAATTGATTTTTCAAACTGTTAAGTGATTAAAATAATATTCTAGATAGAATAGTAATTTATTAAACATAACAAAATTAATATATTATATTTTTAGTAACTAAAGTTAATATAAACATTTTTACTTTGTAATGTTTTTCAGGGAATTATCTGACTAAACTTTAAAAACATATTTTTGACTTTTTAAATATTATTATTGAAAGGGAATGAGGTGGTTTAGTGTACAAAGTATTAAGCCTACTGCACGCCCACGCTATTCGCATTTAATTTCTCTGTAGAAGGATGCGTAAGTTAGCATTTATAGAATATGTACCAGCATTTGTGTGGAGGGAAAGTAGGAAACCATTTAGTAAAGGGCACCTTCAGTACACCTGGTAAAGGTTTAAATCGCGGCCTCCCCACTACCAGTAAACCAGATTATACGATATTTACGTTTATTCCGCGTTCGCACAGAAGTGGATATACACATATGTATAATATGTGTAGTACAACAGAGATAAATCTGACCCAAATAAAATAAAACTGTGATTTTAAGATAATATTACAAGGAAATATAACAAATTGACATCCACCTCCAGGAAAAACGACTTATCTGTAATTTCATATTCGACCGCCAAGTTTATCACTTTTCTTCTTTTGATCCGATTTATCACTCATTTCACGACAAACAATATCACTTCAGAGTTAAAATATTGAAGTTTATGTTTATTGGAGAAGAAAAACGACATATTTGGACAAGACTAAAGGGGGGGAAAAAGAGCAAGGATTCAGATAGTCCCAAATAAGAGACAATACATTAAGTTGAGCAAAAAATGGGACTCAACTCAAAGTGTTTACTTTGTGATTTCACCATGATAACAAGAAATGATCAATACATCACTAGTATATTGTATAAAAGCACAGTCCAAAATTATTAACATAGAGATTTTTCTCTATTGGTAAATGGCTTCTCGCCGTTTACACACAGCTATTTATTTTTTTGTTTTTTCCTTCTCCTAAAAAAGGGCATTTTTTAAGTTGTGACACCCTTCTCACTAAAGTGCTATAAAATATATACTAATATAGAGATGTTTCGACAGTACGGTTTTAAAACTGAGGCCAAAAAGCGATTTTGTAATAATATGACACGTTCATAGTATTATAAATTGTATATGTTCACGTTCTTTCATAAAAAAATATTGTCAAATACAACTTAACGTAGATTTTTACTAACAAATTCCATGATTATTATTATAATAACATATTTCCAGTATTAATTAAAATATTTTTAAAATGTTTAGGTTGTAGATTTTCCAACAGTATAAAAATTATTTATTAATACAAGTATACAACAAAATGGTACACATAGATTATGAATATATATGTACAGTATGTTTTTTAATAAGAGTAAAAAAAATGTTATAGAGTAGTTGCTACTCATTGCAGTTGGCTCGTGTTTGCGAATCGATTTACATCACATGTTGTACCCCACACACATGGTCCATCAGATCTTAACTGCCCTCCCAGCGTCCTGCTAACTGGCGTCCATCTTTTTAATGATTCTACTATAGAGGCGCAGCTTGGCGTCGTTACCCCACACGAAGTCCAAGTGCGTGTATCTTGTGATACGCTGCAGAGATTTCATTCTGGCATTGGTCAGTTCAAAATGGAGCCGTTCTACGTCCTGAAACAACAATCATTCATGTAGTTTTTACTACGAGTTCCACGTCTTAATACCCGCCCAGGCTAGATGCATGTTTACTTTAAGGGAACTCTAGCAAAGATTAGTTATTTTGCAAAATTTTGAAAATCACAACTAAACAAAACGTATAACTCAGCTTTATTTACCCTGTGCGGGACATTGCCACGTATCAACTACTCACAATGCAGTCCACCACCAGATCACTTTCTCCGCAGTAAAGAGACACCGGCGCTGTGATCCTGCTGAGGTTATACTCAGGAGGCTCGAACGTTCCATACGCCTTCAAGTTACCAGCAAGTCCATGGTCAAACTGGCAAAAATTACCTGGATAGATCAAATTATTTTTTTAAGTAGCATAACCAATCCTAACACTATACACAACTGCGTTATCAGAAGCACAGCCAATCGTGTGGAGGGAATGAAATAGCAAAAGGTTTGGTAGTTATTATTTTTTTAGCATCGCGTCTACCTGTTCAGGCTATATGAATATCATTAAGCTAATGTGTTTGACATGAGAAAGGTTGAATTTATAAGAAGTGTACCTGTATTTGTGGGGTGATATTTGTAAAACTACCTTCAGTATACGTGGCCGGGAATCGAACCCTAATCCCCCCATCATCGGCAGTTCAGTTTCTTGTGAAATTGACACCTTAGCTCATGCAACTACCGAAGCGGATGTTTGGTAAATTAATTGTCTAGCACTAAACTCTTCCAGCAAGGATTCGAACCCCAAACTCCTCGACTCTGGTAAACCAGTTGAGATGAGAATGACACTTTTCTTCTTTGACTTACCGGTATGGGTTACTTTCGATTGAAAGTTGATGCAATTGTGCAAACACCAATGATACTAAAATAATCTAGATAATAACATTTCCAATAATACCATTCAACCAGATTTTGGTTCTTACCTGAAGAAATGATTTGACCAAAATGAGCCCCCGCCTTACAGGAACTTCCGCTGGGGAAATGGCCAAAATAAATTGGAAGACGAGTCTACAAGGTGAAATAAGTTTATTGTTAGTATCATAAAACTAATTTAGTTATGAAAGCATTGTTTTACTATGTTTTTAATTTGGTTATAACTGTTTCCTTTGTGTTTTCCAAACAGGATACAATGTTTCTTGTCATTCATCTCAAATGGATTACAAGAAACAGAGTTTACTTTTTTGGATGTGTTCGTAAACAACAAACAACGCGGGCCATTCTGATGCTGCTGTTCACGTAAAGCACTACAGTTCTGCTCTACAGTCCACTCGACACAGGAGTGGAGTTAACTGGGAGCAAACAAAAGTTACCAGATCTATGCTCATGTATCCAATCGCCAAACCTTATGGTGTGCTAGACCATATGTTGAGCTGCTGTTACTTTTGGCAGCCAAATCCTTCACACCAAACTTTTGTTTTTAATTATTTTTATATTTTAGCCAATATCACACATTCTGCTATCAGCTTCCATCACCACTATGGCGAATAGACTATAGTTTGTCATGTAAAGGAGAAGCGAAAAAACTTTTAAGCCACAGAAATATTTAACAACAATACATTGATGTTGGATATAATAGATGAAGACTACAGAAATATTTAACAACAATACATTGATGTTGGAAATAATAGATGAAGACTACAGAAATATTTAACAACAATACATTGATGTTGGATATAATAGATGAAGACTACAGAAATATTTAACAACAATACATTGATGTTGGAAATAATAGATAAAGACTACAGAAATATTTAACAACAATACATTGATGTTGGAAATAATAGATAAAGACTACAGAAATATTTAACAACAATACATTGATGTTGGAAATAATAGATAAAGACTACAGAAATATTTAACAACAATACATTGATGTTGGAAATAATAGATAAAGACTACAGAAATATTTAACAACAATACATTGATGTTGGAAATAATAGATAAAGACTACAGAAATATTTAACAACAATACATTGATGTTGGAAATAATAGATAAAGACTACAGAAATATTTAACAACAATACATTGATGTTGGAAATAATAGATAAAGACTACAGAAATATTTAACAACAATACATTGATGTTGGAAATAATAGATAAAGACTACAGAAATATTTAACAACAATACATTGATGTTGGAAATAATAGATAAAGACTACAGAAATATTTAACAACAATACATTGATGTTGGAAATAATAGATAAAGACTACAGAAATATTTAACAACAATACATTGATGTTGGAAATAATAGATAAAGACTACAGAAATATTTAACAACAATACATTGATGTTGGAAATAATAGATAAAGACTACAGAAATATTTAACAACAATACATTGATGTTGGAAATAATAGATAAAGACTACAGAAATATTTAACAACAATACATTGATGTTGGAAATAATAGATAAAGACTACAGAAATATTTAACAACAATACATTGATGTTGGAAATAATAGATAAAGACTACAGAAATATTTAACAACAATACATTGATGTTGGAAATAATAGATAAAGACTACAGAAATATTTAACAACAATACATTGATGTTGGAAATAATAGATAAAGACTACAGAAATATTTAACAACAATACATTGATGTTGGAAATAATAGATAAAGACTACAGAAATATTTAACAACAATACATTGATGTTGGAAATAATAGATAAAGACTACAGAAATATTTAACAACAATACATTGATGTTGGATATAATAGATAAAGACTACAGAAATTAATTCAACAAACCAAAGGTCTTGAATGAAATTGATGGAAAGCTCTAAATTAACACTTATGAATCCGAAAAAAAAATCAAGGCGGTTCTTGTACTGTTTTGTAGAGAGCATAGAAGTTATTTTAATTCGAAAACAAAATTGATGATAATCAATGCCCCTGTGCATCAGGTCAAAATCCAAATCTTTACCTCCTCGTCACCGATGGTCCAGGTAGAGGCTTGAGGGGGTGATTGATTTCCCACATTTTTTCCCCCAATCACTCTAGGAATAATTAATGCTGGTACATTTATACTAAACTTCCTTCCTCATCCCTCTCCTATAAATTAAGATTATAACCCTTGTGCTAAGCTGGATAAACTGAATTATTATTTTCTCATTACGTCTGACATCTCATCCACAACAAAGGCTACACTAATGGCGTAGAGAGGAGTGGAAAACCCTTTAGGAAAACACATCTCATTTCACCCAGCCAAGATTCGAACCTCAACCTCCCCATCACCAGTAAATAAGATAATATGATCCTGACACTTAGTCCGCTTGCCCAACAATGCAGTTGTAGTGTTGTTTTTTTTAATTCCTATGATTATCTGTACATGTTTACAAAATGTTTGTACACCTCACTTGCAGTTCTGTCTTACAGTCTTACCATGACGGCCTCCCCATGGCCCTATCATATAAGTTGCACCATAGTGGAAACAAGCACGGTAAGACTACTAACCTTCAGGGTAAACGGAGTGAACAGGGTAGTAGTTTTCAAACTGTGGTTCGCGTATCCCCAAGGTTAAGTGCAAATTTAATAAGGGCGTGCAAAAATAATTTATTTAAAGCAACATTTTTCTTTTTCGCAACAAGTTAACCCATTTTGAATCTAATATAAATAACTGTGGCATTTTAAACAAGTTAAGGTTTTTATAAGGTTATCATTTGTAATATGTGATGTGTGTGTTCTTCTAATTAGATAATTTATATTCTCACTCAGTCCTTCTCTCTTGTTATCTCTAAGCTAAAAATAAAATTTACCTAATTGGCATTGAAAGCTCTTAATGAGTGTTTACTGAGCTAAGATATTATATTTGATGTCTGATAAGTACAATAGTTAAATATGTCAGAAGAAGTGCTTTAATCAAAATAACATAAGCTTTATTCCTGAGCTAATTAATTAGTTTAATGGTTGGAGGGTCGAGGGGGGAAGAGAAATATACCAGTAAATCTGTAGTTTATACAACGAAAATTTTTGAGCTAAATAAATAATAAATTTATCAAGTACAAATATATAGTTTAATTGTCTACACATGGTAATATCAACATTTCTTGAATATTTGTCATAAGCCTCCTGGCATTTGAACCGTCCCACTATACCTATGAAAAATATTTAAGAACTGTTTATGTATAAAATCAAATTGGACAATGTTTTATTTATTTTTGCCCTAATTTTTTTTTTAATTCAAGTAATTTACTGACTTAACATGTGATCCTTTTCATTCCACCTTAAAAATTCCACTAGCACGAATAAGTATAAAGATTTTAATTAATTATTTTTTAATTTAAAAATAAGCTATAGGGGTACTCAAGAGAAGTATTTAGGATTGAGGGGATAGTCAACCATAAAAATGTATAAAAACCACTGGTACAAGGGTATTCCACTATCCAATCATTGCGACAGTTTTGACAGTCCAGAGGACTGTAAAGGCCCCCCTGTACGGACCATTCCCTACGTCACAGAATAGAAATTAACGGACCATGTTAATGTTTGCAGGGTTATTACCACCCATGAGAGACAGCCCGCCCGTGCAGATGGGTTGCGTAAGATGGTTGTCCTTACATATGCTGAGGGCTAGTCTGCCCCAGCCTGGCACACGTGGTAAGAACTCGTAGATGTTGAGACGCTCGAAGTCTTTCTGAAACAATAAGTCATGGGCAGATTGGTAGATAGAACATAGAACTTTGCCCCACTTGAAGACAGAGGGGAGAGACGATGAAGCGTTGCGTATATATACTCCAAGAATATGATAGCAAACCAACATATTATTTAAATTTCGAAATAAAACCTGAACACTGGATATGTTTTTTCCGATCGCTGGCCGGGCAATTTTTCTATCTCCCATCTTGATCCATCTTACGTTGCGCATGCGCATAACGTAGTTTGGGCTCCGTGTTGAATAGACGCAGTGCTGGTTTGGTGAAAATAACTAAAGAAGTGTTGAAGTTTTGTTTTCAGTTTGTTTCACGTGTATTTAAGTGATATTCTATTTAGGTTTTATATTTAATAAAGGTTTTTATATTAAAATGAAATTGTTAATTGTACATGTCAAACCTCCACCTCCTAAATTTTCTTCATATTCTAAAACAGCTGCTAATAGCAGCATCTTCTCTTCCTCAATACTATAACCTGAACTCAAACAAGACATTTGGGAGAGCGCCAACATAACTAAACTTCAATAGAACAGACCAGAAAGAAACAACGCTGATTTTAAAAGGGAAAATAGGGACCATTGTCTAGCTTATCTTTGCTTAGCAATGAGTGTGAAACCAGACTGACAAATTCTTAGCACAGCACAGCACAGCATAGCTTAGCATTCTGTGTGTACCGGCCTTTACCCCTGAGCTATCCAGGACTCATCTTATGCTCAGGGTCGCTCTTCACTCATATTTTAAGACAGAGTCTGTGATGGAAGTGTGGAAATTGTCATCTACATATGAGCGATCAATTAAGAATGCGAGCTATCCTTTAAATATGCGTTGACACAGTACTCGTGTACTGGAACGAGTGATTTCGTATAGTTGCGCGCGCATCATTCGTACTGTGTAAACATCTATATTTACTAGGGTGGATGACTATTTTTGATAATATTCCGGGACATCTAATATGAAACTGTGGTAGGACTATGATAAATGTAGGTACAGTACATAGTGGCACAGATAACCGTTCACGTGCGATGTATCCATTATTTATTAATATATAGCAAACATTCAAAAATATTATATTCTACTAGGTCATCTTGTGCATGGCATGTGTAACTTTTAACAACTTTGTTACCTAAGACCCTGTCTAAACCCCATGTTTACCCTCAAAGATCTGCCGAGAAGTAGCTGTGTCATACAGATCACTCCTTATCCACATTTCAGGAATAATACTGACCTAAATTAAATCTCCAATAGTACGTAGCATGGCAATGATTATATGTAGTTCACCAAGTTTCATGCCCATTTCAGTTGAGAGTTTTGTTGTACAATTTTCAGCTGCTTAACAGGTTTAAACAATGCCATGTCTAAAGTTACTACAACTTTATTTCCTGGCCCAAATACGAATGAATTGATTTTCTCAAACTAATTCATAAAAGCTAGCTATTTACACAGTATGATCTGTAGGTGCTGCTGCAACTAGAGGTAACGTGGAATCTTCGGACGCTGGTTTTGTCTCATCAATTAACATTAGCTTCTGATAAAAAAAATTGACCCCATATTTAAATCATACGGCAAACCAACCCTCATTCAACTACTTACGAAATATTACAATTTTGATTCTTAAGATGACCATGTGGGACGCCATGTTTATTATCTCCTCCTGTGGATGTAAGAGTTTTTTTTGACCAATTATTTGAAATTCCTGACCTTAAAACATATTATTTGACTCAAATGTATTTAATCTACACCAACTACAATTATATTTTAAATTATATTTACAGTAATTTTGGCCGCCATCTTGTTTTTAGGTCTCCAGACAAATTTGAAGCTTATCACCATTGATATTCTTATTCTTCACAGTAATAGGACGATATTGAGACATCTCCCACACTTGTATAGTCAAAGAGTTAACGGGGTTTGTTTTTTAACGCTTAGCCTCAGACTATAGTGATAGATTTTAAATGCAAAGTCATTTACTCCTATAGGGACATGTTTGTACCTTTCACCTTAATAGTGGCTTGACCCATTTTTGAAACAACAAACCATTTCTCGAAAAACGATGGATATCTTGACGTCTATAACGCATCTCATTGCACCTGGTAGACGGCACCCTTAACAGTGAAGGAATCACTAAATATGCTCTACACACATTATTAACTAATTTTCGTGAGTAACGTATATTTTTAAAACGTGCATTGGTACTAATTACGCTTATGTGTTAAGGATGAAGAAGGTTGAATTTTGAGGATGTGCACTCTGCATGCGGGAGGTAGAGTGGAAAACAATTTAGGAAAAAAGACCTCAGTACACCTGATCGGGGTTTTAGCCACGTTATCCCTGTCATCGCCAGTCCAGTCCGTTGATATTGACGCCTCAGACAATGTAGCCAGCAAAACGGGCCATTTATTTTAAAGTTAATCGGCCGTGATATGGGCTATTGAAATAGAGATTTATGTATTTAAGTGATGAAGTAGAATGAATTCAACTAACATGGAACCGTCCTTAAACTATCTATATTATTAAACCTCCACAGTCAGAAACTTGTCACCAAACTCCTCATAAATTTATGAACCGATTTGAACCATTAATGTCTTAATATTTTCGTCTCGACGTACAGATGTGAAACAAATTGTCAAAATTTTGAAAATTCAATTCAGGAAGAGGTTTGGTACTTCTTATTAGTATCAGAAAGTTTTTGGCTATGTAAAAGGTCAGATAACACTTTCCTGAATATAATTCTTAAAGTTATGACCATAAGTTGCAAATCTGCACGGTTGGACGAAAGAATTAAGACCTCAATGAACGGATATAATCGATTCATAATTGGAGGAAGAGTTGTGGTGAAAAACTTATTTTTTTCTTACTAAATAAATGTCCTAGCTCCGCTAAATATTCGAGTATCTTTTCTCAACTCATTGGTTTTCTGATTGATTAAATAGCTAATCTATTATATTTGTTGGTTACGGTTATAGCCGCGTCTAAATATCATGTTCATTAAATTTAAAAATTACACCTGGACACGGAAATCAAACCCGAGACCTTTGGCTTAATACGCCAATTCTCTAACCACTGAGCTATCTAGGAATTGATCACACATTAATTGTAGCTGACGATTTCCACACGTTTATCACAGATTCTTTCTACCTTAAAATATGAGTGTAGACTGACCCTAAAAATGGGAGAATCCCTATATAGCCCAGTGGTAAGAGCATTAACATATTAAGTCATTGATCCAGAGTTCAATTCCTGTTGACAGGTTTGTATTTTTTTTCAATTTAATGAATATGATATCTATATGTGGCTATAGTCGTAACTAGCTTTGTTATTTAATTCATCGTGATATGTGAACTCGTGCAATTATAATTGTACAATTGGCAGCTTAATTCCAACTACCAAGGCTGCGTTATCTGATAGTTGTGAACTAAATTGATCACACCTTTGTAGCCAACGATTTCCTCACGTACATCACAGACTCTGCCTTAAAATGTTAGTGGAGAATGACCCTGGGCATGGGACGACTCCTAGATAGTTTAGTGGTAGAGCATTGGCGTACTAAGCCAAATGTCTGGGGTTAGATTCCCGTGTCCAAGTATCATTTTTCAATTTAATGAATATGTTGGTTTCAGTTTTAACCTTAAGTATTTTATCTTATTTTTCTAATCTAACTAGCATGAAGTACCCGGCTTTCCCAGGAGAAATAGCATATAATAAAAATAGTAAAACGATAAAAAGGGTAAGATATAAATTCAATCCTTATTTTCGTAAACGATAAGTAAAATGATAAATAGAATTAAAGGGTAAAAATTGTATTAGGGAGGAAAATTTATTGTTTATAGAAAGTAAACCTAAATTTAATTCACTACACATAAAATAATCAACCCAGGGCAGAAGGGGGTAAATAGTACAAAAGAGGTAAAAAGTAAATAATATCAATCATTTTAGAAATTTTACCGATTTTAAACCATCGCACCCCATATTTTTACCTTTTTTGCACTATTTATCCTTTTTAAACTTCTTACCCTTTTTGTTATTTTATCACTTCTTGACCTCTTTGTATTTTTGCCCTTTTTATTTCTTTATCCTCGTTTACCCTTTTTGCTCTTTTAACTCTTTCTACCTTTTAACCCTTTTTGCCCTACCCCTTGCCCGTATTACCATTTTTGCCATTTGACACTTTCTACCCTTAGTAGCCCTTTTACACCTTTCATCCTTTTTGCTCTTTTTGCCCTTTTTTAACCTATTTACACATTTTGCCCTTTTCCCCTTCTAGTCATTTTTGACCTTTTACCCCTTTAAGCCCCTATATTAATTTGATTAGATTTACTAATCCTTTTTAGTTTTTAACCTTTTTCCCTTTTTACCATTTTTTCACTTTTTAGTCTACACCTTTTAGTGTAGCTTTACCAGGGGAAAATATTTTATGTTAGAAAAGTTAAGAAAGGTCAGAAAGTGCCAAAAGAAAATAAATTAGATCCGATCAATTAAAACAAGGGTAAGTAATACGTGAAAAAGAACTAGAAGAAAAAAATTGTAAAAAGGACAAATAATTAATCTAACAAAAATAATGCTTAGAGGGGGTAACAATTACACATAAAAGTAGTATTATATAAAAGATGTATTAATCTCGAGCTCTTTTATTTCCCGGGCTTAAATTTTGAAATTAAATACATGTTTATACTTCATTCGGCTGACCGGGAATGTCTGTCTATTAACTGACATGCGAAAATTATATCTTATATTACACCAAAAAGGGTGTTTATATTAGTTTTAGGAACCTTTTGAGAACCCCCCCTTCCACATTTTCTGCTTCTTGATTTTGAAAGTAAAGGATCCGACATTGATAGTTGTTGGCGAGTAGTTTTAATACCCGCCGGGCAATGTCAATCTTCTACCACATTGAAAATTCATTCAACGGAATATTGCTTGGAGCTACAGATCTAACTTCTCATCTTGCCCGATACAGCAATGATCTATTAGGAACAGGCAGTGTCGTAAATTTAGTATGTGGACAAAATATCGAGAAAACCATCGTTGACAAAACAATAATTGACAAATCAGTTTTGGTTCCAAAGAATGAAGACTGCACCCATTTTAACAGAGAAATTCTAGGGAAATTTCCTGCCGATATTCGAAGTTATTAAAGCAGTGTTATTAGCGACGTTATCACTGAACAACAACACTTCCTTACATAGTTTCTAAACAGTCGGGTAGTAAGTGGACTGCCCCCGCAAAAATTGGAGATCAAAGAAAACTCATTTGTTTCTCTTATGTTTAGACTAAATACAATGAAGTGTCTGGTAAATGGTATAATAGTGCGGTATAAAGATATGCACAGTAACAACAATGATTGCGAAGTACTGATTGGAACAATTCGTGGGGAACGAGAACTTATTTATTCCTAGAGTTAAATTATCTACTTCAGAAAGAAAAATCCATTCAAATTACGACGCACGCAGTTTCTGTTGACAGTTGCCTTTACCATTACCATTAGTAATAATCAAGGTCAAACTTTGACAAAAGTTGGGATATTATTGCCTAAACTTGTATTTGCACATGGGCAAAAATTTATTCGTTGCAATCAGCCGAACCCGCTCATTCAATGAGTACAAATATTCTTACCCGAAGAAAAAAAATATTGATGTAGAAAACAACGTGTCCTACACAAACGACGTTGTTTATAAAGAGGTTCTCTAATTTATTTATCCTAAGAGTTAAACTGATTAAAATACAGCCTATTAATTAAACTTCTTCACTCAAATTTTTTATAATTTGTCATAGGAAATGTAGAATTTAAAAATGCATGCTATTTTAATGCTATTTATATTCATATAAAAGATGTTAAAATATTGATTTGTTTGGTAAATGAATTTATGTTCAATTTAAACATTCCTGTTTTAAAAGAAGGGAATTTTTCAGCCGGGGCAACAAGTAATTTATTATTTTGATAGGTCCAACTATTGACGGCTTTTTGTAGGGCGTATAAATAAGGAGGGTAAATTAGAGTAACTACACACGCATTGGTGGAAAAGGATCTTCTAAACACGGTGGTAAATTACATGTGAAAAACCAACAGCCCAGTGTACCCAGTCGAGATTTGAACCTCAACCTTTCCCGTCATTGGCAATACAGTCTAATGCGATAATGACAACTTAGACCATGTGATCTACCTACCTAAGGGATAGCGTGGTTAAAGTATGTGTGCTATGTGCAAATGGTTACGAGATGGTGATTATCTCAGTGGTTTGGGTGATTGGCCCGCTGATCCAGAGATTTGGATCTCATCCTCGTTTTCAGGTGGGATTTATTTATAAACATATTATATTCGAATATTATAAAAACAGTTGTAGACACTAATACGCGTAATGGTTGTCACACGGGCTAAGTTGACAACCTCACCGGTGATTTAAATATCTAGGTTTGAATCTCGGCTGGGTGTATTGGCAGTGGATTTCCCATCCCCTCTCCACTTTAATCTGGGTAACTTACCTCTTAATTATCGTTCTTATTGATTACACTTAGATTAAGTTATTTTTAAATATAGTTCTTAATTCACAAAATCTTTTAAAAATCCATGCATTTTGAGTTATTTGAAAATCAACTAAAAAAATTAGTTACCGCGTCTAACTACCCGTTCGGGTGCATTAATTACTCTTGGGAACAAGGAAGGTAGAATTTGAGAAGAAATGTACACACACACGTGTGGAGGGATTGTAAAAAACCATTTTGTAAAATCCAACCTAAGTACACCAGACCAGAATCCAAACCCTGATCTCCCCTTCAGCGATAATTCAGTCCAACAAGAGTGACGGGTTAGACCATACAATCAAACGATGTAGGATTTTAAACTAATTTCTGGTTTTGAGAACAATAATAATTTATTAATTTTACTTGCTTTTTTTTTTACTTTTAAAATTACCGCTTTATAATGAAGTCCCTTGAATATCGAAGTGGTTAAACTACTCTTCCCGTTGTGCATGTAAGAGGCAGGTCCTAACCCGAACATGACTCGGATTTTGTCGTTATACCTCGGCTTTGCCGCCATCCCAACGAAAAACATGGCGCAGCCCATAGAGTGACCGATAAAGAAGAGATCTTTGTGGCCAGTGTGGTCAAGTATGTAGTCGATGACGGCTGGTATGTCGTGCACACCCATGTCGTGCCAACTGAAAAATAGAGATAGATATACATTATTAGAACAGTATAATTATGTTATTGTTCTCAAGTTGTAGCCGAAGCTGTGAATAAAGTCTTCATTTGTTATTTAATAACAATAATCAATCTTAAATAAGTGAAAAATTAATCACCTAGCAGGAACTAATCAAGAGAGAAAGAGAGAAAGAGAGAGAGAGAGACGCTTCTGGGGTCTGGTAGCCCCCAAAATTTCGCTGAATGATGATTTAATTGAGATTTAAAACGCACCTTTCTAAGATATTAAATTCGAAAATATGAAATGCTATATCATTTCTCTATGGCTGTATTGAGTCATAAATTAGTAATCATAATATTACTTAAGCTTTTCTGTATGCAACGTAATCAACATCTGAGGTATACATTCGTTTGAGGTTTTGTGTATCAGCTGTAGCTGGCTATTTTTGTTTCCCGTGACATCACAAAACATACGGCACAGACTTTGTTAATTTAATAACCCAAAGATGTTTTTGATACCATAGTGTTAAAAGTACCAATCAGCGAATTTCTCTCCTCTTCAATCATCTGCCCCCAAAATCGAATCTTCAATTCACTTTAGACTTTAAAGCTTCTAGGCCAACTTTCAATTATAGTTTTAACATGAACGTTGTATTTATATTTGTTTACTTTTATTCTTTCTTAAATTTACAATGCATAGTTTTAGAAAAAAAATCGATGGAATTCTTTCACGTTATTTTCATGGCTATATCAACAACTTTAGCGTTTTTATTGAAGTTTCTCTGCGAAAGCTCTAAACTTCAATAATCATGTAAAATACTTTTATTTAACGATGTAAATATTATGGGAGGTCCCTAAGATATTTTTTTTAAAACTATGATGTGTCAATATGAAAAAGCACGGTATTTTTACCACAAAAATAATTCAAACGTTTTGGATACAGCCTTAAATCTAAATTTATTTTCAGTATTTTACCCTGTCATAATTTTTTTTTTTTACTAGCTAGAATGGGGAGTAAGACGTGTAACATTATAAAAATCTTGGTGTTCGTAAATGCATACGTCATAGCAATAACACTTTTATTTTTTAAGTTTGTGAAAATGTAAACGAAACAACATTCAACGCTTTATCATAAAGTAATAAAAAAAGCGTAGTAGAATCTATTTCACTATTGTTACTGATTTAAATACATCTAAAATGCACTTTTTAAGCAAACATTATATACTAACACGTGACTTTGAATTTAATGAACCTAATACAATATATTTAATACTAATCACACAGCTTGGGTGAATATATTGAATTATATATAAGGGAAAACATGTATATGTTACAGGAAATGTAGATTCTCCAGTAAGAGTCGACTTTACCTAGGCCGAGTCGACTCTTACTGGTCTTTTTAGTAAAAGTTGATTAAAAGCGAAAAGTGATGAATTTCAATCAACATTTACTAGTCAGAGTTGACCGTACCCAGGGAAAGTATACTCTTAATACCTTGAGTTAGTAAAAGTTGACTTTTTGCAAGGAAATGGTATACTGCCTAATAAAAAACAAATAAAAAAGC
Source organism: Timema bartmani (assembly GCA_902151455.1). NCBI lineage: Eukaryota > Metazoa > Arthropoda > Insecta > Phasmatodea > Timematidae > Timema > Timema bartmani. The sequence goes on along the minus strand of CABFWB010002764.1, from coordinate 16,526 downwards.
AAGACCTTTATGATACAAAGAAAGATATAAATATTTATTATTTATTACAGCAAGGTAAAGATTTGTGACACTTTGAGTTGCAGAGCTAACCTAACCTAACCTAACCTAACCTAACCTAACCTAACCTAGAAAACAACAGTAAACAAATAGAGCTGGGATATTCAAAACAAAGATGTGCGCGCGAAGTCGCATGTGGAGAGCAACATCGCGGAATCAACTTTTACTAAACCACAGCAGACATAGTTAACTCTTCCTAGGAAAAGTTGATCTGTTTATTCTCTATCAACTTTTACTGATACTTTTAGTAAGAGTCGACTTTACCTAGGCCGAGTCAACTCTCCCTAACAATCTACTTTTCCTGTGACATATATAAGCAGTACATTCCTTTGCCAAAGCTGTACAGAATTGGACAAGGCTCTTCTTAGTTTGTGGGTGCCCAGTTTACCCTCTCAACCACGACTAAAGTTGTCAAAGATTGTTAGTTATTGGTAGCTTGAAATATATGTTTTCTGCTTAGAACGGATTTCATCAGCCTTATTGTGAAAGGGTGAAGCTTCTATGGCATCCCAAGGTTCCTTTCGTTGCTACTTTTCAAGGTGACATCTTCACCACATCATACACACTCCGTTTACCTTGAAAGGTAATCTCTTGATTGACGGACTACACTGTGCCTTTATCTTATAAGCTGTGCTATATTTGGATAATGCGAGGTAAGTTTGCTACATTTCGGGATAAGCCAAGGGTATGTATCTGAAGATATCGTAAGGCATCGTATAATTCATTCACGATAGGTCTTTACCTGGATGACAGTTCAAAAATCATATGTTTAGGTTTTAGGTTACCAACTTAGTGATATTTTAGGGACTATTTTCTAGTTACTTTTTGAGCTGTCATCCAAGTAAACTTAGGTCGTGAATGGCGTTTATACCATAATACCTTACATTCCCCTTGTATCTCACTCTAACAGAATTATCCAACACCTCAGCTCAGCTGGTTGTGCGTCCTTCTAACTATCTAAAGATCCAAAGTTTGAATACGGTGAAACCCCGATTATGTTTCACTGTACTCTGAGACTTTGATTTATTTTTATGTTTTTAGCACTGCGTCTTACTACGCGATCGGGCTATACGCTTATGTACTAATTACGCCAATGGTTTTAGGGATGAGGATGGTTATATTTAGAGGAAGTGTACCCACTTTTCGTGGAGGGAGAGTGGAAAACCATTTTGGAAATAAAAACATCAGTACACTCGACTGAGATTCGAACCTTGATCTCCCCGTCATCAACAGTCTAGTCTAGTGTGATAGTAGCGCCTTAAACCGGGATAACGATCAACTTAACGTTAACTTAAAGTTTACTTAACGTAACTTAACGTAAAGGACCTCCTCGTGTGTTTAAATGGAGTGCGATCACGATGCAGTTAACTTAACGTAAGAGATGTCCTGGGAGGTCTTTTACTTTAATGCCGGGATCACGATCAACTTAACGTTAACTTAACGTAACGTTCACTTAAAGTTGACTTAAAGTTGACTTAAAGTTAACTTAACGTATGTGTGATCACGATTCATGTAACTTAACGTAACAACTCTAGCCAAACATCTTCATTCTCGAGCATGATCTGTGATTTGTACTAGTTTTGCAGTGATGATCTGTGAATGTTTACAGTTTTCAATCTATATAATAAATATCTATAGCAAGACTTTCTTGATAAATTAAGCTTTCCTATTTTAGTTTAATTATTTTGTTTGATTGTCTGATCACTAGAACTTACGCTAAAGAGAAAACATTGGTCATAATACCAACAAATGAATTACTAAATAGCCCTGTTGGCGTCACTCGCATAATGATTGGCTGGCTAGATCACGTGATACCCTTCAAGTAACGTTCACTTAAAGTAAAAGACCTCCCAGGACATCTCTTACGTTAAGTTAACTGCATCGTGATCGCCTCCATTTAAACACACGAGGAGGTCCTTTACGTTAAGTTACGTTAAGTTAACTTTAAGTTAACGTTAAGTTGATCGTGATCCCGACATAAGTGAACGTTACTTGAAGGGTATCACGTGATCTAGCCAGCCAATTATTATGCGAGTGATGTCAACAGGGCTATTTAGTAACTCATTTGTTGATATTATGACCAATGTTTACTCTTTAGTATAAGTTCTAGTGATCAGACATTGAAACAAATAATTAAACTAAAATAGGAAAGCTAAATTTATCAAAAAAGTTTGGTTATAGATATTTATTATATCGATTGAAAACTGTAAACATTCACAGATCATCACTGCAAAACTAGTACAAATCACAGATCATACTAGAGAAAGGAGATGTTTGGCTCGAGTTGTTACGTTAAGTTACGTGAATCATAATCACACATACGTTAAGTTAACTTTAAGTCAACTTTAAGTGAACGTTACGTTAAGTTAACGTTAAGTTAACTTTAAGTCAACTTTAAGTGAACGTTACGTTAAGTTAACGTTAAGTTGATCGTGATCCCAGCATTAGATTATGTGGCCACCGGAGCGTGTTACTGAACCTATTCAATTTCCCTTAGTGGTAAATTAACGGTGCTAGGCATAGAAGTTGTTAATTTCCTAGAATAAAGCTATATCTGGAAGTTAATATCTAAGATAATAAATAAATTCATAAATTTAAAAGGTATCCCCTTTATTTATTTACTTGGGATATTAACGCGCACTTTATAAACACACAGCTTATATCAGGAAAAAAATTACACTTAAATTAATCCTAGGTTTTCACACCTAGCTCTAAATTTAAAGCCTGTAAATTACTATCTGGGTGGTAGGAATAACATCTAGAGTCATGTTGATTGACCTCACTGACTCAATTGCTAATCGAATGATTCATCTATTAAGATTATAAATTCCTTTCAAAATCCCAGGAAACCTTTAATTTGGTACACTTAAGAATACTTTGAGCAACAAAAACGGGGGGAAGTATGCTGCATTTTATTCAATATAATTATTGTCATTTTAATGAAAAAGACATGTTCCCTCACCTGAAGTCCCAAAACTTGGGGTCACTTTTGGTCATGTTGACATGTTTTCTCGAATAGTAGTTTCCTCTACTGTTGCCCAACCAGACGTCATAGCCAGCATCGTAGAGGGAGTACCCTAAGTGCAAGCAGAGCAGTGCATCAGGATGGTAGTGTAAATAACTGTGGGAAGTTAGTGGTATAAGGGTAAGGTGTCGAACTTCAGTGCTGGGGATCTGGGGTTCAATCCTAGGTCCCGGTCACAGATTTATCTGATTGCCAAACCCTTCCTTCACCTCTGACAAGACGTGTATCAATCACAACTTGTGAATGTGTGGAATTCCAGGCCTCCACCGTGGTTCGGATCCCACGCTAAACTGTAGCTCCTCTATTTCATCCCACAATCATCCTACCATAACACATTGGCGTGAATGCATATAACCTGAACGGGTAGTAAGACGCGGTGCTTAATAATAATAATAATAATAATAATAATAATAATAATAATAATAATAATAATAATAATAATAATAACAATAATAATAGTAGTAGTAGTAGTAGTAGTAATAATAATAATAATAATAATAATAATAATAATAATAATAATAGTAATAATAATAACAGAGGGAAGAGCGAGTCAAAGAGGAAGGAGGTGCTAAAACTTTCACAGGTGGACACGCAGGCATAGGGCGTCAGTCTCATTCTATTTAATTATCTGATAGCTGTGAGGTATCGGTTCATATCCCAGCTGAGTGTTCTGAGTAGTTGTTTGTTTGTTTATAAATAGTTATTCACCCTCCAAGTAAATGCGTGTACATTTTATCTAAATATTTACCTTCTTAATATTTATATTCTTTGTGTAAATATGCGGAAGGGTAGCAAGACGCCACGAGCAACAAAAAAATATATACGCCAGGAAATAATTGTAATCGTCTCAAGATGAGGATGGCCCAAGCCACGGCCAGCAACCTGTTGTCTTCTGGCCCGTCAATCTCAAATGGCTTTAAATATAAATACTTTTAGCACCGCCCGTTGGGGGCTGTACGCATATAAACTAATCAAGACAATGTCTTAGGAATTAGGAAGGTTTAATTTATAGGGGGTGTACCTGCACTTGCACGGAGAGAGTGAAAACTAATTTAGGAAAAAAAACTCGATTCACACAATTGGGATTCAAACCACAATCTCCCCGTCATCGGCAGTCCAGTCTTTTGCGATAGTTAAGCCATAAGCCCTTCGGCCGCTGAAGAGGGTGGGTTTTAAATAGATAATTAAAAAGGGGCGTAACCCCAAAATCTGAAAACTTTCAGCACAAAAACAGACTGTGTCGACCCACTAAATATATATAGCCACAAAACTACTAAATTGTACTTCTATTTTGGGTCTAAGTTTATTTTAAATAAAAGTATTACTTGTTTTTACCTTCCTTTTTTTCTTTTTTTNTTTTTTCGGACCTCTTAGGTTGGCCGCACTGTGCAGGTTGGCCCGTGAATCATGGAAAGTTGTACCACAATGTGTGAGACCATCCTCTTTAATTAACTTCTCCGCGGTCATATCAGCTCAAGCGCATGAATTTGAACTGTCACAACCTGAGAACTGTGTCACTTTCCGGGAGAAAACGAATGTTTAAGTTCTTTAGGGCCCCAACAGGAACGGTAGTCTACACCCAACTCTCCCTTCGAGAACAGTGCCTCCCAAACTTTCCCCAATCGTGTACCTCTTTCAGATCCACGGTCTAACCTACGTACCCTTTCCAGATCTTCATAAAAAATAGAAACAAAATGATGTCTTTAAAGATATAATCGGGCGTTCCATATTTCAATAAAGCTTTTGTGCTAATCTAATGAAGGAAATAAAACTTTCTAAAAGCAAATGACTTAATGTCAAACTCTGCGTTAGCTGGGTCATAGTAATTACTTTAATAAAAAGTAAGATATTATATTTATATATTAATAAAACTCCAATCTCGAAATAGACTAGACCGTTGAGACAGGGAGATCAGGCTTCGAGTCCTGGTCGGGTGTTCTGTGGGTTGTTTTTCCTAAATTGTTTTCTATTCTCTCTCCACGAAAAGGCGGGTGCATTTTCTCTAAATTGAATCCTACCTCATCCTTAACTATTTATCTCAATTAGTACATGCGTATAACCTGAACTGGTCGTAAGACACGGTGCTAAAAGAAAGTCTATAGTCTATAGATGCTGCGATGATCCTACTAAAAGTATGAAAATACAACTTTACTCTCCCACGCGTGTTTGATTCCTAAACCTAATAAAACAATTGGATACTCGGTATCCTCTGTATGCCATGACAATCATGGATTTAGAAAGTACACGTTAAACACCCGTAGTTAAAAACAAACAAACAAACGAATAAAATTTTATAAAAAATATATAAGCGTGATCTAGAGCAATGAGACTTATAGTTCTCTTCAGAATTTTTCTCCCCACTGAGGAAGAAACCTGTTTGATTCCCGCCTTGGATGGATTCGTTCTTATGGTTAGTTAAGCAGACACCGCAATAAAAATCAAGATTGTTCTAAGGTACTAACCTAAATGTTGTTAAAATTAAGCGCCTGTGGAAGTGTTAAAATTGTCATTATGTCTAAAATTTATTAACGTTGAATAAAGTTAAAATAATACGTTACAATTATTTTTCAATTAATATTTTAGTTTTAGTGGCACGCGTCTTATTGATCTTTTGGATTATCATTAACGTGTTAACTAATCTAAGAGCACAGAAGTATCCAACATTGCCTGGAGAGTGTATGGTAAAACAAGTACACCTGGTTAGGATTGAACCCCGACTTCCCGGAATATAATTATATTTAATGTAAGCCATGCCGACAACCCTGCCAGTCACGGCCGTATTGCAACCCTGGTCAATCAACACGCTGCTTGTTTATGGGTGTATTTTATATTCGAGAATTAGATGATCAACTGTACCAGAACGCATTTTATAAACCATCCATCCAGATTTGACATCACACGTCACCAAAGATATCGCCAAGCATAGTTATTATTTTATTTTATTATAATTTTATCCATTTTGTATATAATATATTGTTGCAAGGGCTCCCCGAACACATTTTAGATTCCCCGAATACAGCCGAAGCTTCCTGTACACTGCCGAGATCCCCCGAACACAACTGAGGTTCCCAGAAAACATCAGAGATCTCCGAATACAAACGAGGCTGTCCGATGACAGACGAGACAACCCGAACACAGCCGTAACTCCCCGAATGGTTTGATCTTGTTCTTAGCTACGATTACAATCACGTGGTTAACTATTTCAGATCAATAGTACGTATTAACGATGTAATTGAAATATATTTGACTAAATAAAATATATTTGCAATGGTTCACTTTTTGTTTAGATAGTATTTAAAGTGAACTTACTGAACCGACTCATCAACACACAAGAATTTCTACGAGCGAGAGCGAATGGGTCTAGTAATATTGCCGGGAAAGTTATCTCCAAATACCTTCCAGGGTTCTTTTACATGTCCACAATCGACATGGGACCGATGGCTTTACTTCCCTTCGAAAGAAGTTGTGCTACGGATTTTTATCGCTCAATAATATATTTATATTACAAAAAAAACTAATCTTTTTAATACCGGTACGTGAATAGTGACTATGTTTTGGACGGTTCATACTTAAAATCCCAGTATACTATGTAATTTAACGTGCACTATCTAAACGCACACGCTATATCAGTACACGACTTACAAACTAACTTAACCTAACTCATTATAATATAGAAGGATTGTGGTAGGAAGGAATTTTTTTTAAATTCAATAATTTCTAAGTTATCTGCACTAAAATTCTACTGTTTTTTGTATTATTCAAACTTTATTCATACTAGACCTGTCTATTAAAAGTGATTGCTTCAGATCAAATTAATAAATGTGTTAATCTAGGAAGATGAGTTTAGTAACTTTTGTAACTGTCATCTACTGATCTTCCTACCAGAATCCTATTAAACACACCCAGCTCTAGGGCTGAGATATTTACTAAATTTATAAGAGAACGATTCCGTTTGTGAATAGTTAATCCTCTTGATCAGAATAACCGGAAACAGAACAAGTATAACCTGGGTGGGTTATCGACCTTACTAACCATTTATATTCCAGTATAGTAAGATACTGCCCTTACCGGACAGTAAATCAAGACCTTGCCTCCCTTTCGTTTTATGAAATACGGACCCAAACCACTCTTAGGTCCAGAGATGATCGAATCTGCCGAGCTGTGGAATATCCCGTGTTGAACCAGCGTGGGCGCCTTTTCACTCATATGACGGGGGAGCCTATGGAGGGTAACAATGTACCCGTCTTCTGTGGTCACATGATGCACTTCCACTGGATAGCCGCTCTTCTTAATTAGGTCTGGCTGAAACCCAGGTCATTGGGCTTCTTTAGAGCACGTCTCTCAACACACAGAATGTATCCAACTTGCGTTTCAGAAGTAGTCTTACATTATCAAATTGAACAATAACTTCACCTACTTTCGAAATATCTTAGTTTAAAAAAAAATAAAGAATTGGTTTTAATCAAATGTAATATATTTATATAATTAATATATAACAACTATGCTAAAAAAATCCAAGGTATAAATTAAACTTTTAATGGGCACATACCATTTGATGAAAGTAATTTAATTTTTGTTTACGTTAACTATTCACAAAACCAGAATGAGATGAGCTGAACGGATGGCAGTTGTACGCATGCGTGGATACAAAATAGGAAATGAAGTGAAACAATCGTACACGTAGGACTATACCTGTCAAGTACATAATATTAACGTTGTTACAAAAAGAACTAAATTGACCTAACCTTAAAAAGGTCAACTTTAAAGCTACGATTCACATCAAGGGTCAAACTAGTATAGGCGTTACTCTTACGATAGGCTAGATTGGTGCGGGTGAGGGGGTCAAGGTTCTAATCCCGGTGGTGTAGACCTACTGATGGGTCTTTTTTTTTATGTTTTTGCAATAACCCTATGTGTAAATTATGTTTAATTTACTCTAATGTCTAGCTTCCTTATCTCTCCCTATTCTTTTAGTGTAATATGCGGCTATGCCGGACGGATAGTAGGACTCAGTGTACGGTAAAAAATGTTCAGTTTTATTTGTATTGTTCAAGAACCCGCGAATAATAATTTGTCCTTTGCCTGCATTTAAATAAAGAGGACTAGATGGTAAAATAAACCTCTAAGACTTGTGTAACTATGTTTTAAATGTCGTACAAAGAGTCAAGGAGAAATAACCTGTACTTTATCTATGCAATTGCTTTGAATGTTTCGCTTTATGGTTGATAAATGATACCCACCAAAATGTTTTGTTCTTGCTTCATTTATAATATTAAGTAATACATTTGTTGTTATTGTTTTGTTTGACCTAATTAAAGATTATCCACACGTTGGCATTGATGCAAAAGTTGAAACTGGTCTTGGTATAGTAAATATGGTGTGGCCAACAGTCCACGTGTCAGATATATCTCACCGGGGTATGATTTCTGATACCGTCAAAATGGAGGAGTTGGCATGCTGATAAGTCTGCTTTAGATCGTCTACGAACTGTATCATCGCACAACCTACAAACCAACTAGAACACCCAGTTCAACTGCCTTTAATTAATTACTTTTATAAGGGAAAAAAATTGATTACTTTGTTTATATTATGTTTGGCTCTTCTGTGAATTGAACCCAGAACACACATATAGCAATGGAGGTTGATGGTTTACAAGATTTTAATTCATCCAATAGTCATATACATACAACAAATATATACTCAACAATAATGGACCTTCTTCGGTGGCCACGTTGTCTAAGGCGTCACTCTCGTGTTAGACAAGACTGCCGATGACAGGGATACTGGAGTTTGAATCCAGGTCGGGTGCACTGAGAATGGTTTTACCAAAGTGGCTTTCCACTCTCCCGCACGCAAATTCGGGTACACATCATTTAAATTCAGTATTTTTCATCCCTAGCTCATTAGCGTAGTTAGTAGTACTCTTAAAACCTGAACAGGTAGTAAGTAAGTCATGGTTATAAAAAAACAATTGATCAATACCTTCCAACCCGCTTCGGTGGCCGCGTGGTCTAACGCACGACTTTCGTGTTGGACTAGACTACCGAAGAAGGGGAGATCGGGGTTCGAATCTGGTCGGGTGCACTGAGGGTGGGTTTCCTAAATGGTCTTCAACTCTCCTTTCATGCTATTGTGGATGCATTTCCACTAAATTAAACCTTCCTAATCCCTGACCCATTAGAGTAGTTAGTACATAGGCGTATAATCCGAGCGGGTAGTAAGACGCAGTGCTAACAAATAATACCTTGCACACCTGAGGACTCTCGTGAGGCAAGATCTACAGGTAATATAACAATGAATCAATTTAATAACAAGCCATATAGAGAATTGTTGGTGTATGTGAAAGGGAGGACAATTAAAGAAACTCACCCTCCAGACCAGACTACTTTAGTCATTAAACCTGAATGCATAATAATTGCCACTGTACAAATAGCAGCATATAGCCACTCCCGAGGCGCTGCTGGTTGTCGTATTAATAATAGATCAATAGGTAGCCGATAATTTCTACGAGTGTGTCATAGACTTTGCCTTAAGCTATGAGTGAAGAATGACCCTGAGCACGAGACGAACCCTGGATAGCTCAGTGGTAGAGCATAAGCTTTCTAAACCAAAGGTCCTGGGCTTTATTCCTGTGTAAAGGTGTTATTGTTCAATTCAAGAATTTAACATAATTAATAAAACAATGTTTGTGTAGCATAATAAATCATTAGAGTACCCCCATTTATTTTGATGGGGTAGAAAGGATATAAATGTACCATGAGAACTTTATTTACAAGTAAATTGAAGGTCGTGACCACCCCAGCCTCGCCCTATCCAGAGACATAGCTAGCCAAGTCATGTCTACATACGAGTTTGCTCTCAACCTTCAATAGTGGATGTGTACGTTGCCCACCAAGCTAAGATTTTTAATACATCATCATTATTATAGGTGCACTACACACAAAATGTGTAATATTTTGTATAGGCCTAGTACTTGTAAGTATTTTAATATCATAATTATTAAATGTAACATTTTAATTAGGTATCTCCCATTTAATGTTATGTAGGTTAAATAATAAGTGTTTTTTTATCTTATCCAAATTTAATGAAATCATATTTTTGAAACCTTTGTTCACAGCTATAATATATGAGAGAATTTGTACGTTCGTGTCATACCATTTACTTTTTTACTTTTACTGATTTTCCAAGAGAGGATGAGCATTTGAAAGATAAGAATTTTACTCTTTTTACATCTTTTCAGCCTGTGGTCTGGGTCATTTCATTTTAAAGATAAGAATGGTGTAGCTTAATAATGAAAGAGAATTTGTATTCTTATTTTATGTACCCTTTATGATAAGAAAAGTAACATTCTTGCCTTGGAGGATTCCGATATGGCGCAGCTTAAAGGATAGGACCATACTGTTGTCCGTCAGGGTAAGACTTCTACTGAACAGGTGGAACGAAATGTGCATAGCTTAAATATTAAGTCAATAAAAATGAGAGAAGTACAGAAATTATGTTGATTATGGTGTATGATAGGAAATACCCGAAATTATTTTAATCTAGGAATTCTGAGTCCTTGGACTGTTGGAGGAGGAAGGGCGCAGGAAACCTGGTACAGTTTTAACAAGATCTGTCCATCCTTTTAAGATTACATGACACGCCACTTGAAACTATGTTGTGGAATAAACATCTCCATTGCACCAGGTCGGTGTAAAAATCCGACCTCTTGAGCCGGAGTCAGGGTTTACTAACCTTTATTTCTCCACCAATGTGTATTGGATGCTTTGTTTAAGGCATCCACCTCTGCCAGTGAGAAGTATCAATCGTGTTCAAGCCACACAGCTTAAAATACAATGGTTTGTGTAGTTTTCTGGCCCCAATTCTCTATTCTCTATAAGCCTAAACTCCCCTTCGCCATTCACCTACAACTACCCTTTGTGGTGTCAAAAGAGGGTAAAGCAAACTATAAATCTACTTATATCAAGGTAAAGAGGAAAGTTCACTGCTAGTTCTCAAATATCTTAAAATTTTCTGTTATTTTACAAACCATAGATTACTGTATTTGTTGGAGGAAAGCTAAATATAGATCCCTTTTTCATCAAACCTAGACTCAAAGCTCCACAAATACGATTAAAAAAAATCATTAAAAATGAGTTAATGAGATATTTTCCCCCATTTTTGTATATTAATAAAACTCCAACTATAAGGTTGTTAAGGGTAAAGGACCCTGTTGGTATTTTTCGACTTTATATTTGCGTGAGCCATATTTTAAGATAATTCATTGTAGAATTAAATATTAAGTTAGAGCTGAACGTCAACGCTGCAATTTTTCGGTTACCGAGGTGTTTCCCTTAAGTTGGTTTTCCATAACGCTTCATAGAGCACTTCGTGCATAACATTCGTGACCCGGATGGTTCACGGGGCCTGATCGTCGTCATGGATCTTTTGATACGAGGATAAGCTTGAACGAGGTCGAGACAGTTCCTTCAACACGCACACCGGTTCAAATCCTGGCCTGGCCCATACATCAACAGTTTTTTTATATCAAATATTCAAAATGAACTTTCTTTCTTTTCGTGTGCTGCACTTAGTATTGTCTATCCAAGCGACCCGCATATTTACACCTGTGGGATAGTGATTAGAAAGGTAATATTTTATACAGTATGTACCCTTATTTGCGTGGAGGGAGAGTGGTAAAACCTTTAGAAAAATACAACCTCTGTTCACCCAGCCGGAAATCGAATACTGACCTCCTCGCCTCCAGAAAACCAGACAAGACGAGTCCAACGTTTAGTCCACGTGTTCACCAATGCGGATCACAATGTTTAGAGAAAAGTAATTCATATTAGCATGGAGAAATAATAGGAAGACCAAAATGAAAATATAATTTGTGTTAAGACATCTCAAGTGCACCCAGCTGAGATTTGAACCTAGACCTCCATGTCACCGGCAATCCAGTCTATTTTGAGCTTGTCACCTTGTACTGTGTGACCACTAGTGTGGGTTCCAGCACACCACCTACAAACCAGTTTAATTCATCCCTAATACTAACTTACAATAATAACAACTCGTGTGTTTACTATGAACGTCTATAACTTTTAGCCCAACGTATATAATGGAACTCCCAAATTATAAAAACAGTGCACTTTTAATAGGTTTTTTTAAACTATTACTGAGTCCCAACATTTTGAAAAAATGTTTAGGTGTTTTACGTTAATATATTTAATAAACTTTATTTTCTATCAAAATTGTCTCATGTTGTGTTGCCTTGCCTAAAATTGTATTTTAAATAATAAATTGATAATGTTCTTCAAACTAAATAAAGTATTTATAAATCATGGCTTTGTTTTCAGAATTTAAATTGCTTATCAAGAACGTGCCATAAATAAACGATAGTTGATAAATGGATCTAACCAGATTTTTTTAGTGGGGATAAATAGTAGTTTACCCTTCTGTGATGCGTCATTAAATCACTCAAAACAAGAGCAATAAATGGTTTAGCATTAAATGCTAAATGAAGTGAATCGTAATTTTTTTATTTTATTTTTTTTTTTTTAGCACTGCGACTTACTACCCGTTTGAGTTATACGCTTATTTTCAAATGCGCTAATGGTTTTAGTGGTAGTGAAGGTTATATTTAGAGGATGTTTACCCCCATTTTCATGAGGTGAGAGAGTGGAAAACCATTTTGGGCAAACCACCCTCAATATACCCGACCGAGATTCAAACCATAAGCTCCCCGCTATCAGCAGTCTAGTTTACTGAGAGAGTAACTTCTTAGACCATGCGGCCACCGAAGTGGGTAATTTTTAATTATCTTAAAAACATAATTGGGGTTTTAGATACTATGTACTATATAATACTCCAATAATCTAGAAGCTTAGGCATTTATAAACAATACCAAACCACAAAATATTTCAGGAAGGTTTAACCATCTAACACCTCTCTCTTTCCCCCAAACACCCATCTTAGGAATGTCTCTGATGTTTTTAAATCTGAAGAATAATTAATAATTAGTTGTTTACTTACCACATCTAAGAAAATGTCTGCCCATTGGCTTTCTGCGTTGGGCAATTCATCAGGCAGTTGTTTTAAAAAGACGCCAAGGATCCATGTTAAGGTCGGAAGGAGGCTGGCATTCATTGCACCAAATATGTCACCTAAAAGAAAACCATTTTCAAAATGTCAACGAAACACCAGATTAATATTTATGTCCTTATCAAAGGGAATATTGTGATAGACTTTAGTTTTGGCAGAACATTTAGGACTCATGATGGTGACTGAAACAACAATGTTTGTTCTACCCTGATGAAATATCCTCACGCCGCGACCTGCTACCCTTCTGAACTATCCGCATATTTACACTAATGAATTAGAGCTGAGTACAATAGATCTTGGATTAAATGCTATAGTACTTTCGTGGAAGGAGATGGAAAAACAATTATTTAGGTAGATCACCTCATTATACCCCGCTGGGATTCGAACCACAGCTCCCTTACCATAAACAACCCAGACTAGATGAGCTTGACGTTTAGTCCGCGAATCCACTGATACGGGTAGCACGCCTTTATTAAAGTTGACACGTTGTAAAACTAAGCAGGGGAATTACACCTAAAATATTTTGAAATATTGATATATGGTGACAAAGTTTTACTAAAAATTGTTAAATTAAATAAATTAAATAATCTTAACAAAATTTGAATGGCATAGTAATTCATAAGTGTATCACTAATATAACAGATTCTAAATAAAATATACATAGGCCAACATATTATTTTTTAGTCACTTTGTCACAATATTTTTTGTAGGTTGACCAAGGCCGCAGACAAGGATATACCATATCCTCAACCTTATAGAAGTTTCGCTGCGCTCCTTTATTCAGGTTGAGTCCATCAACACTGGGGCTCGCTAGTGTCAATGCTCATCGATAAAAGCACTTCCAAATGTGCAGTTGTTAAACTAATCACTTTTAACAGGCTCATCATAAAGGGACCATTATAGTTGTAATGGGCAGTCTGCGTAATCTCTTTGTGAGGTGGGATTATGTGAATAAGTGTTTGGGTTGCTAACTGAACCTAGCTTTGTGGAAGCTGGTTGATTGACACGAGATGGATATCTGTGTACTCTCTCTAGTTAAACCATGTTTAAAATAAGTTGTTAATGCCCCTTGATGGCACCTATCGATACCTGTGTTGAAGTACTTAAAGTTATCCCACGGAGTGTAGCCATTTTAACCTGGAGGCTGAGGGTCAGATGTATCTTGTTTGTGGCCAAGGGTGTACAACATTTAAAATATCAGTCTCTTTTGGTTGGTTGTTAGCGCGTCTTCTGATTAATATCAGGTGTGATTTCTATACATAATTATCATTTAGGAAATTGGGATTTCCTCTTTCACAGTGATGAGCTGATTGGGTGGATTGGGTGTAGTATATGTTCCGGAATAGAGATAGTTTGCAAGTCATTTGGTGAAATAATCATTTGGCTAAGAGCGTGAGTGTTAAATACCCCTACTAGCTACAGAGTAGCTTCTGATTGCGAAACCCTTCCTTCACCTCTGACAAGACGTGTATTAATCACAACTTGTGAATGTGTGGAATGCCAGGTCTCCACCGTGGTTCGGATCCCACGTTAAACTGCAGGTCCTCCATTTCATCTCACAATCATCCTATCATAACACATTAGCGTAAGTACGTATAGCCTGAACAGGTAGTAAGACGTGGTGTTAATAATAATAATAATAATAATAATAATAATAATAATAATAATAATAATAATAATAATAATACAGAGTAGCTAAGGTAACTGGCCGACATTTAACATCATTAATACTCATTGAAGACCTTATGTTAATGTGATTAGGAAAAACAGATCATTTTGAATATTTTTTTAATCAAATACATTATTGAATTAGTAAATAGATCATGCGCCTTTTAAACATCTAACTAAGTGGTACGAATTTTCAAATCATAATCATCATTAAAACTTTCACGTAGTAAGTTTTTCTCAGAAAAAAATCTCATTATTTTCATAATCATATTATTAGGAAACCCTCTTCAAATATTAATTTTAAAAAGAATTAATAACGTTAATTTTTAATTACATATTTTCAAAACTTAGCCATCAGTAAACTACCCTTAGTTTTAATAATAGAATCAAAATAAAATAAAACTTCCCAACACAAGTTTGAACAGAACCCTTCAAAACATTTAGGCTGTGGCTTCAGGCACATATCCACATTTTGTGTTCGGGGCCATATAGGACGTCAAGATTCATTATAATCTTGAGATAAATAATGTTATATTAAAAAACTAATCCTTTATGATGATCATCTTTTTCGCGATCGTGTGAAAATTTAAATATAACTAGTTTGATAGTGTCAATAGTAGAATTATAAGATGAATGTACTAAAATGTAAAAATATAATTAATTCAGTGATGCCAAGATTGAAATCATTAGATTCATGTATAAAAATATAATAGCATAATAAGCTCAGTGATGCCAAGATTGAAATCATTAGATTTATGTATAAAAATATAATAGCATAATAAGCTCTGCGATGCCAAGATTGAAATCATTAGATTTATATGTGAAAATGTAAAAATATAATTTATTCGGTGATGTCAAAACGTAAATCATTAGAGTCATGGTTAAAAAGGCAAAAATATAATTAATTCAGTGATGTCAAGATTTAAATCTTTAGTTTACCCTGTGAAAAGGTAAACATGTAAATAATTCAGTGATGTTGAGATTTAAATTATTAAATTCCTTTTTGAAAATGTAAAGATATAATTAATAATCCAGTGATATCAAGATTGGAATCATTAGATTACACTGTGAAAATGTAGATATAATTTGTTCGGTTATCTCAAGAATGGAGATTATATTAGATTCATATGTGAAAATATAATTATTCCTGTGGTAAAATGTGAATATAATTGGTTCGATGGTGTCAAGAATGAAATAATTAGATTAGCGGTTGTGTTTGATTGAACGTACAGTACCTGGCATGATCACGTCGGGAAGCACATGTCGGAATGTAAAAGAACCTTTTAAACAGAATAGTCTGTATTATGTTGAATTCTGGGTGTGAAAGTAAAGGAAATATATCAGAGTGGATGAAGGAATTTGTCAGAGATGAATCAAAGCCGAGAGTGCTAGTATCACTAAGATATTTCCAAAGAGGTAATAAAATATATGATGCCAGGCTTACTCACCCAGATCATGTGAAGGATTCGTCTATAGATTGAAAACTAGATCCTGGAAGATGTGTCAGTGTCGGATTTCTACCGTTGTGGTGTTAGAGTAACATTTCACTTTGTTATCTTTGGCAGATATGTTGAGGTTCGTATCCTAGCGGGGCTCATTGAGGAGCTATCTCCCACATATTAACTAGCAAAGATTTCCCAACCTCATTCCGACATAAAGCTGATGTGCTTCCTCTACACTGTCCTCATCTCTAAGT